>JAEAOA010000933.1:57500-295000 GCA_016746295.1 Potamilus streckersoni | reverse complement strand
TTTTTAGGCATACTGTTCTTTACTTAACTTTTGAACGAGCCTAAAAAGTTCAATTATGCCATTGTGCATTTAAACCTTATACATTTTTAGGCATACTGTTCTTTACTTAACTTTTGAACGAGCCTAAAAAGCCTAAATTATGCCATTGTGCATTTAAACCTTATACATTTTTAGGCATACTGTTCTTTACTTAACTTTTGAACGAGCTTAAAAAGCCTAAATTATGCCATTGTGCATTTAAACCTTATACATTTTTAGGCATACTGTTCTTTACTTAACTTTTGAACGAGCCTAAAAAGCCTAAATTATGCCATTGTGCATTTAAACCTTATACATTTTTAGGCATACTGTTCTTTACTTAACTTTTGAACGAGCTTAAAAAGCCTAAATTATGCCATTGTGCATTTAAACCTTATACATTTTTAGGCATACTGTTCTTTACTTAACTTTTGAACGAGCCTAAAAAGCCTAAATTATGCCATTGTGCATTTAAACCTTATACATTTTTAGGCATACTGTTCTTTACTTAACTTTTGAACGAGCCTAAAAAGCCTAAATTATGCCAATGTGCATTTAAACCTTATACATTTGTATGCATACTGTTCTTTACTTAACTTTGTTCTTTTGTTCGTATGTACGAGTGTATGTATATTTATATGTATTTCATGAAATATGATTTTCAAAATTCCAATTATTTCTGAGGAATGAAAAGCATTCGCTTCAATAGTACGTTAGGTGGTAAAAATATTTAATTGACAATAGGAAATGTAAATAAACAAATCTAAATGTAAAACTTTTAAAAGACAATGCTATTGATCGTATGAATTGCAGATCAGTCACAAGCACCATTATTTTCTTGTTCATAAAGCGCCACCCACCCCCTCTCCAGCAGCCCAGAGACAAAACTAATGTTTTAAAATAAAATCTATACTTCATACAAATTGCTGAGCCTATAATTCCTGGCTCAGTTACAAAATACATATTTTCATTTTTAAAATTTCAAACAACACATAAGATCACTGAAAGATGCTTGAATGATAATAATATATAATAATGTATAATAATGTATAATAATGATAATAATGTATAATAATGATAAAAATGTGTAATAATGATAATAATGTATTGACGTGAACGTCAACAGTAATATCAAACTCTGAAAGATGATACAATCTGACCACTCGTCTGGCCGGTACCAAGATGGAAAAATGGTCGCTATACGTAAAAGGTTGATTCTAAATTATAGACATTGTTAATAGACATTAAACATAATAAACTTAAAAATGATATTTCGATGAAGTCATTGGACATTTTTTCATGTCATTTATTTAATTCAGATACTATCAAGATATTGACCGGCATCCTTAACAAAACAAGCGACATAAGCATATCCGAAATCAAATAACTATTAGAAATCTTCACACAAATATGTATCAGTTTACCATGTACAGAAGGCTTTAAATCCAGTTTTAAAAATAAATAAAAATTCATAATTTATGTGTGCATATTGACAATTTGAAATCCTGCGGTGAATATACTTCTCTAAATGAAGTCATAAATTGTATAAATGATACAAAAACAGCAGTATTCCATGATTTCGCTGAATGAAGTTATAAATAGTATCAATGGCACGAAAACAGCAGTATTCCATGATTTCGCTGAAAGAAAGTCATAAATTGTATAAATGGTACGAAAACATCAGTATTCCATGATTTCGCAGAATGAAGTCATAAATAGTATCAATGGTACGAAAACAGCAGTATTCCATGATTTCGCTGAATGAAGTCATAAATTGCATAAATGGTATGAAAACAGTAGTATTCCATGATTTCGCTGAATGAAGTCATAAATAGTATCAATGGTACGAAAACAGCAGTATTCCATGATTTCACTGAAAGAAAGTCATAAATTGTATAAATGGTACGAAAACAGCAGTATTCCATGATTTCGCTGAATGAAGTCATAAATAGTATCAATGGTACTTAAACAGCAGTATTCCATGATTTCGCTGAATGAAGTCATAAATTGTATCACTGGTACGAAAACAGCAGTATTCCATGATTACGCTGAATGAAGTCATACATAGTATCAATGGTACGAAAAGAGCAATATTCCATGATTTCGCTGAACGAAGTCTTCAATAGTATCAATGGTAAGAAATTAGCAGTATTCCATGATTTCGCTCAAATATATAAATTGACATTCTTGTGCAGTTATAGTGACTAGTGTAATATTTAATTTCAACTGGTGACTAATCGAATACCTAAAGGTTGATTGTGTATAAAGCTTAAAAAATAGATGGTATTAATTAGAAAGAGATTTAATGTAATCATAGGGACAAGCATATAAGCTAAAAAAACACTACATATATATATATATATATATATATATATATATATATATATATATATATATATATATATATATATATATATTTCATGTCATTTATTTAATTCAGATACTATCAAGATATTGACCGCCATGCTAAACAAAACAAGCGACATAAGCATATCCGAAATCAAATAACTATTAGAAATCTTCACACAAATATGTATCGGTTTACCATGTACAGAAGGCTTTAAATCCAGTTTTAAAAATAAATAAAAATTCATAATTTATGTGCGCATATTGACAATTTGAGATCCCGCGGTGAATACACTTCTCTAAATGAAGTCATAAATTGTATAAATGATACAAAAACAGCAGTATTCCATGATTTCGCTGAATGAAGTTATAAATAGTATCATATATATATATATATATATATATATATATATATATATATATATATATATATATATATATATATATATATCGAAAAAAAGTATATGGAAATGTGTATACGCTCTAGGATAATGTTATCTCTGTGGAGTCGAAACCCAGCATTGACAGAGGTCATTTTTTATATTTAATAGTGGTGCACTAATATCTTTTTCCAATTGATTTCTTCAGTATGAATGTCTGCTTGAGATGATTTTCTTGCTTAGATGGAGCAAACAATCCTAAATTGGTACCAGTTTTAATGCGTCAGAGCTATTTATGAACCCAGGAGCTGTCGTCCGTGCACCTAATCTGTTGAGTCCTGATTTGTTTGTACAGATTGAATTCCAGAACTTGCTTATGAAAATTTTACCCAATAAATTCTTCTATATGTACACTTACTTGCAGGAATAAGAAGTAATACAATTACAGCAAAATGTGCTGCTATCTTTGTGAAAAGGGGGTTAAGGATGGAGGCAAAGCTGACAGTAAAAACATAAACTTCAAACAAGATCACGATTACCTAAGAAGCAAATACAGTTATTATGTACATTCAGAGTATAATTTTATTTATAAATATTTTAAATACACACAATTAATTATCATAATTTATGTGGATGCAATTTTTGCCTAATTATTAAGACATTAGTGAAACCACCATCTAGATTAAAGAGACAATAAAGAAATATACCATACCTTTGAAGTATACTAGAAATACTTCATAATAAGAGGGAAAATAACACTGATTAATACTTATTAATTTATAAACCAATGGCTAGAACAACTTATAAAAATCTGAGATAATATAAATTCACTGAAATGATAAAGATTTTGTTGGACCCTTCGGCACTACATTGATTACCACAAACATGGAACCAAAATATTTACGAAAAAGTGTTTATACGTACAACTGCATAGATTCATTTCAATGGTTTAATTAAACTAACTGCAGCCAATATAAAAATTAAAGTAATTCAGAATGACCTAATCTATTGGAGAAATGATTGAAGTTTTGATAGAATTTCAAAGAGATTTAGAAGTGCCGATACATTTCAACGAAATTATCAAAGAGTATCATGTAGCACGAGAAAAAATTATTTTGAAATAGTCTGATATATCTCCCATAAAACGACATTGATAGACGATAAAATAAACAAACTATTCAGTACTTTAACTTACTGAGCACACTAAAAACCAAACAGATCTATATATCTCAATCTCAATTTGAAATTGTATGGTATCTTAGGAATAATATTATATATTGCTTTCATTTTTATCAAAAGCTGTGGTTAACATTTTGTATTGTACTTAATTAGATTTTACATAAATACAACCAGTGACACTAAAAGATTTCTTTCAAATGTCAAATAAATAACAAGGATATATATACACACATATATATATATATATATATATATATATATATATATATATATATATATATATATATATATATATATATATATATGCATGCATGCATGCATGCATGCATGCATGCATACATACATACATACATACATACATACATACATACATACATACATACATACATACATACATACATACATACATACATACATACATACATACATACATACATACATACATACATACATACATACATACATACATACATACATACATACATACATACATACATACATACATACATTCATACATACATACATACATACATACATACATACATACATACATACATGTACAGACTGATGCATATTCATTACGTGCTAATCTACAGAGAGATATATATTCATTTTGTGTTCATGTACAGACAAATAATTTATTATCTGTTCGTGTACAATAAGACAGTAAGACACATATTCATTTTGTGTTTATGTACAGATATATGCATGTTCATTATGTGGTTTTGTACGACAGATTCCTTTTACAATAAAGAAAATAACGAGTTTTACAGCACAAGGTAATTTGTAATTATGGTATGTATCGAATGATTAAAAATGTACCAGGACTTTTTTATATTAATCGAATGTCGTACCAAAACACTAAGTTCGTGTGATATATTTGCTTCGAGGTAAATTCGAAAAGTAAGAATGCTAGTGTATTTCAAGATCACAAATTAAATCAAAACATTAGGATAAGAAATGTATAAAGATTGTTTAACTATAAACAACCAAGAGATGACTTTAAATGAGCTTGCATTAACTTGTTTTGATGATAAAATATATTTAGTGAATTATATAAACACACTTACATGTTTCTCTTGTCATAATTAATTAAATGGTAATTCACGCATTTTTAACAAATTATTTATTTCATTTTGTTATTGCTTCAACAATCTCCCCTGGCAATTGCATTATATTACATTGACCATAAAGTTGTTTACCTTTGGAGAGAAACTCAGTCTTAAAAAAATAATTCACGAAGATCTTTTATTACAGAATTACACTTTTACTGTGTCATCCACACAATTTTTCGGTAAAGACTATCATGCACTCCTAACTTATGCAATGTTTGTTTCCATGTATAAATTAATATTAGTTATAGTTTGTAGTTGTCTCACTTCAGTTATAATTGAATTAATTTTCTCTTGACATTTTATCTTTTCTTCTTTATTACGATTTTCTTTCTGTGTTTAGATTTCGAAATTACCTATAGTACAGCTTTCTTGTTCAACTGAATTATTTAAAGTACAAGACGGTACATCTTCAAAATATCATTAGTAAAACTCGTTCATCGTACCAAATCTGAAATGGGCCAAGTGCTGTCCATTTGTTTGAAGACATCAGCGAATGTATTTAGTTTTCTCAATATTTTCATAAGCATCAAACACAATTATTGAATTCAGGCTTTTAAGACAGCATGGTGCCTTTTCTGTTTGTAATGCATTTCCATATGTTGCCACATATATCCTTCAGAGCAGCCATATTTCATAACTCATTCACTGCCTTCTCCCCCGCTTTCATTTAAATGTTATTAATCGTTTCACTCTTTCTCTGGTTAAAAAAAAATCAATCATCCACGTCAATCTCTCTCTCTCTCTCTCTCTCTCTCTCTCTCTCTCTCTCTCTCTCTCTCTCTCTCTCTCTCTCTCTCTCTCTCTCTCTCTCTCTCTCTCTCTCTCTCTCTCTCTCTCTCTTACCTAGGTCTTTGCCTTCTTTGTGTTTCTTTAGTGGGGGCAGTAAAGGAGTTCCAGTGAGAATAATTTATTAGCACAAGCAGTCAGTCTATCGAATTTAGTGCCTTGAATATAGTGCCTTGACTGACTTGTTAAATGGTACGTCTCTTAGAGATGTGCGATAGCCTCAATAAGAATAATTTATATTCCCTGGAAAATAAGTGCTTCTTCATAAAAGTCGTGATCAAAGACATTCAGTGGAAATTATTTGGAATTCTAAAGCCAGAATATTATTCTTGATTCACAAAATTCAATGAGGAACTGTTGCCATCAGTACAATGGTCTCATCTGACGCTATCGCCTACCATATTGGAACTTTATTGAGATTCGAACCTGGATTCAATTAGAACTGTTTAGTGTTAGGACTTATAATTTTCAATTTTATGATTAATTTTTGGATTATTTTTACAAATCGTAAGTCCTATTTCATATTTTTATTGTTTTCTAGAGAAATAAATTATTTGTATTAAAATTTACAAAGCTTGTTCACTTCACTCTTTTCTTGTGTTACATTTGTACGAGCCTACACGTAACAGGGTGTCCAGTCAAGAGTTTGTCAAAATTACTAGTGCACCTGAATATAGTGTATGTAACGTTACAGTTCTCTATTAAAAAAAAAAAAAAAAAAAAAAAAAAACTTTTCACAATATATACACTATTCCTGTCAGAATCACTTAGACATTTTTCTAAAAAAATAGTGATGTTTAAATTGATAGTGTGTGTGTGTGTGTGTGTGTGTGTGTGTGTGTGTGTGTGTGTGTGTGTGTGTGTGTGTGATTGGGTAGGAGGAGCATTCTACGTTTATCCAAAAGGCTAGCTTTTCACAAATGAAGGTTATAACCTCCTCCTGATTCAACCCCTCCCCACGTATCCGTCCCAAACACAATATCTTCCGGGCACCTCGAAAACGAATGAATGTATGTTCGCTGTTCTCTTATTGTTGACATTACCGTGAAACCTCATCATCTTTTTCAGTACGCAATTATCCTAGCAGCGATTCTGCTCGGTCTGGTTATCGTGGGTGCCATCTTCTTTGCTAATCCAGCAATCGTAAGAAACTCTCTCTCTCTCTCTCTCTCTCTCTCTCTCTCTCTCTCTCTCTCTCTCTCTCTCTCTCTCTCTCTCTCTCTCTCTCTCTCTCTCTCTCTCTCTCTCTCTCTCTCTCTCTCGTTTATTTTCCATTTACCTCTCCTTCCGATACATATATATAGTGTTTGCAACTATATTTCAGTGGTATCAAATACCCATATACCAATCCAAATCTTAATATATGAGGGTTGGGAAAGGGATGGCTGTCGGTAAATTGCACGATTACAATTCAGTTTGACGGATGCGGACAGAAAGTCATTAATCCCCGAGAGATACCAATTGAAAAGCCTTATCAGAACTGACATATGGACAAAACGTTTGTATGTATGTATGTATGTATGTATGTATGTATGTATGTATGTATGTATGTATGTATGTATGTATGTATGTATGTATGTATGTATGTATGTATGTATGTATGTATGTATGTATGTATGTATGTATAATCTCGTTAACAATTATATTTATATATTTTCCTAGTATTCGGCTCCACTGAAGAGAGAACTCAAACAAGGAATTCAAAACGAGTACAAGGGTCTTGCTGGAACCAATCTTGTTTCTATGGCATGGAATGTCGTCATGCAAAATGTAAGTATATGTATGTATGTATGTATGTATGTATGTATGTATGTATGTATGTATGTATGTATGTATGTATGTATGTATGTATGTATGTATGTATGTATGTATGTATGTATGTATGCATGCATGCATGTATGTACGTACGTACGTACCTACGTATGTATATATGTATGTATGTATGTATGTATGTATGTATGTATGTATGTATGTATGTATGTATGTATGTATGTATGTATGTATGTATGTATGTATGTATGTATGCATGCATGCATGCATGCATGCATGCATGCATGCATGCATGCATGCATGTATGTATGTATGTATGTATGTATGTATGTATGTATGTACAATGTTGTGGGTATTATTTTTAAATAAACACAATGTATTTAGCATTCATTGGTGAGATCGACTATATTGATAGCTTGATGGGCGGTCAGATATCGTTGACATAACCATACATGCTATTGGTTTTGTGGTAAAGGTGGTATGGCTGTTTGGATGTAATAGGATGAAAATAAATGGAATGGCATACAATGGAAGATATGTAGTCAATTTCATATTAGCAGTATGTTCTAATCATAAATCATTTCATTGGATGATTGCATAAACATTAGCGTATTGTTTTGTAAGATTTTCTTCACTATCTTGTGACCAACTAAATGTTTTTGAGAGGAAGGACGGGGGGAGCTAAATTATGGTCTGAAGCCGCTTGTAGAAAGAGTAAGACTATATCGTACGACCTCCTTCGACGAATGGTTTAACCTAACTTAAGTTTTTGTTTATTCATTATATAACGTCTACACGCACAAACACTCAGACACACACAGTATTTGCTATTTATCGAACTTAGGACCGTGACTATTTCGGGTATTCAAGGGCGTTTAAACAATTTCTCCATATAAGGCTTCCAAGAACATTTCAACTTATAATTCAAGGCTAAAAGCACTTGATATTAATTGAATAACAAGTGTTGTTGTTGTTTTCTTTATGTATTTATTCGTGAGCTTTCGTGGATTTGATTTTCGTTATATATATATATATATATATATATATATATATATATATATATATATATATATATATATATATATATATATATATATATATATATGCAATCAACTGACAACGAACAGTGCAAAGATAGTATCTAACTAGCCTGAGCGCTTCGACCCTTAATGCGTCTTTTTCAAAGACAGATACACAGACCAGACAAACAAAAACAGAAAATCCGTAGTGTTTGCAAAACTTTACATTGTAGTTTTTACAGGAATTAAATCTTTAAATTTGTTATGTTTCAACTAGTTTATTTAAACTTGTTGCGGATACTGGATTATTTTATATTGACCTAGCAATCGATTGGCCAGAACGACATCTGGTTATTTTACTTACATTTATGTAAGCGCAAATTATATCCCGGATATTTCATTATTGTTATAGTAATTGTAGGCTATTAGGCAAATTTAGAGAATTATTTAAAAGAAAATTATCAGCTACAAAATATAATTTTACTTGCACATAGCTGTCTTTTTTTAGTCCCCTTGGTTTCAATGTTCTAAGGCGGCGTATCCAGTAAAATTCCCTTCCTTTCCTGTTTTCGGAACTCCAGTTGGTGTTGAGAGCAATTGCAATAAGTGTTTTATCGCTAAAGGTATGGCCAGGGGTAGAGATCTGCGACCGGGCTTCTGTACAGCTTCTTTTGTCATCCAATAAGATCAATGAAGGTTGATCCTTTCATGTAGCTATTCGAATATCGAAGGCTACAAATCGTAGATGTGATGAGATAAAATGCATTTTCTGTAAAGCACATTTTGTTTGGACAAGTTTAAATAAACTTATTGAAACATAATTGCACATCTAGAAGCTCTTATGGACTCATTTGAAAACGACACTTCCAGACACATCCATTATACCAACAGATATTCTAATGTGACAAAAGTAGAAACAGATGCCCTACACTCACTGAAAAGCAGAGCAGGTATCATAATTAAGACTGAGAAATAAGGGCTTTGCTCTTGTCGTTATGAATAGGAAAAATTACATTAGTGAAGCAAGTAGACAACGAAGTGACGCTAGGTTCTACCAACCTAGACCATGATCCAACACTGGAATATGCAAAAATCATCACTAATGTTATTGACGAGGCGTATCAAATTTGGCACATAGGCCAGCAAATGAGAAACTACTTAAGCTCAGAAAACCCAAAGGCAGGTAGATTTTATCCTCTACCCAAAATCCTCTAACAAGGAAACGCTGACAGACCTATACTCTTCGGTAACGGGCACCCCACAAAAAGGATATCAAAATATTTGGGTCATTTGTTGAGACCACATATCCACAAATTACCATCATATCTTCAGGACACAACAGATTATCTCATAAAAAGCAAAACGATCGAATCATTACTGCCAGATACAGTGCTGCAAACCATTGCTTGTTTCCTTAGACGACACATCTTTGTGCACTAACATACCGCACAAGGAATGGATACAGGCGTATAGAGAAGCATGGGAAACAAGAGCTGTAGACAATCCACCTGCACACTTCCTAGTCCAACTCCTGGAGCTTGTCCTAAAACCCAATAACTTTGAATTTAATGAAGAAAACTACCTCCAAATTAATGGAAACGCAATGGGTACAAAAATGGCCCCTTCGTATGCTAATATATTTATGCGAAAATTGGAGGTTCAGTTTTGAGCATTGGTTGAACTTACACCATACCAGTGGGTACGCTAAGTCGATGACATAGAAATGAAGTGGCAATATGGATGAGAAAGTCTAGATGATTAAAGGCAAACAACTTCCATCCTTCAATAAAATTCACAGCAAAAGTCTCCAACATAAAAACGTTTTCCTGGACACAACAACCAGACTGGTAAAAATCAAACTCTATTCAGTCATCTACTTGAAACCAACCGACAGACACCAATATCTTCTCCCAACTAGCTGTCATCAAATTCACCGCATTAGGAACATTCCATATAGTCAGGCACCGATGATACGCAGAATTTGCCCCGAGGATGATACATTCCAAAAAAATTCTGAAGAGCTATCTAAACATTTAATTTACCGAGGCTACGACA
Organism: Potamilus streckersoni; assembly: GCA_016746295.1. Taxonomy (NCBI): domain Eukaryota; kingdom Metazoa; phylum Mollusca; class Bivalvia; order Unionida; family Unionidae; genus Potamilus; species Potamilus streckersoni. The sequence continues at coordinate 284,332 of JAEAOA010000933.1, read as the reverse complement.
AAGACTGATTGCGGAGGCAACCCAAAGGAATAAATAAACCACGATGACCTACTAAAATATGGAAATAAGGAAAAGTCTGACAGGATACCATTTATCCTGACCTACCATCCAGACAATCACAAAGTAGGTAAACTCATCACAAAACACTGGCCCATCGTGGAATCGTCGAACGCACTAAAGTTAATCCTTCCAAACAAACCTGTAGTAGCCTACTGGAGACCAAACACCTCAGGGACATCCTAGTTAGGGTGCAGCTAACGCCAATAGACCATTTCATGGAGACTTCGGGGAACTTCGTAATTTGCTCAGAATTTTGATCACGTGGCGGGTGGTCAACTGACCGCAATAACCAATCGATAGCTGGTAGGCAAATAGTCTTGTCCCCTGCTTAGTATGCTCCCTAGTAAAGTATAGCGGAGTGCATCGCAGGGAGCATACTAAGCAGGGGACCAGACTAATGTCTATTCAACAGCGACGATGCCACATATATTGATGAAATTTAATATTGGAACTATCCTCTCTTGTTTTCTCGATTTTATAGCCATATTTGAGAGTACCTATGAGCTGTTTTACATCTGGACATTTACGTGCGAGTAAGGAAACGGTGTCGATGTTAAAAATTTAATCCCCTTTTTTATCATAACACCGCATTTCATAAATCGAGTTTCGTTTACCAATAAAAGGAATTTTTCGTATTAATCCGCAGTATAGCGGAAATGGAATATTTTTCGACGGTATAACTGCAGAAGTCCCTGGCATTTAGCGGGCATTTCTTAATTTGTTTTAATCTGATACGTCTAAACAACAATGTATGCCATTTTGTTATGTACAGATGCCTACCAGCGTTTGATTGGCTGGAGTATAAAGTGACTCGGGAGTTTTCGCATAATTACGGAGCAACTCGGTTAAATCCGGTATGAAATGGACTATTATTAATCAATACCACCCCAGTTAATCTGGACCCCGTGGCGACAAAAGATGCAGAACCATGTCAACATATGAAGAGACCATAACATTTTCTAGCACAGTGACTAGAGAAAAACTAAGCATATATGCTCCAAACAAAATGTTCAGAACAGAGAATTTAATTTATCTCATCGCATATAAGATCTGTAGCCTTCAGTATGACGGAGAAATTGAAGGACTACGCAAAAGGACAAACCTTCATAGATGTGATTGGATGACAAAGAAGCTGTACAGAAGCCCGGTCGCTGAACACTTCTCCTACCCTGGCCTCACATTCAGTGATGCAATGCTCACAACACCAACTGGAGTTCCGAAACCAGGAAAGGAAAGGAATCTTACTGGATACGCCACCTTAGAACATTGAAACCAAGCCTTTTAAACCAAGGGGACTAGAAAAAAAACAGCCATATACAAATAAAATTATCTTTTGCAGCCGATATTTTTTCTATAAAATAATTCTCTAAATTTGCTTAATAACCTACAATTTCTACTATAGTAATGAAATATCCGGGATATAATTTGCGCTTAATATATATGTACATAAAATACCAGATGTCGTTATGGCTCATCAATTTCTAGGTCAATACAAATATTTTCCAGTATCGGCAACAAGTTGAAATAAACTAATTGAAACATAATAAATTTAAAGATGTAGTTTCTGTAGAAACTACCATGCAAAGTTTTGCAAACACTACGGATGTTCTGTTTTGTTTGTTTGTCTGGCCTGTGTTTTGTATATGCTTTTAAGAAAGATTCACTCAGAGTCGAACGCGCTCGGACTAGTTAGGTAGTAGTTTTTCACTGTTCGTTGTCAGGTTATTGCATTTATCTTATTCAATCTGTGACACACGCTATTCTGTGCTGGAACCAGTGCACTTCAAAGGACTCTTATTCGCCATATGCTTTGTATTGTGTGTCTTCGCGAGCGAGCATCTTTAATCTGGTTCTGTGCGACTTTGAACGTTTACACGAGGTGTTTCTACTATAGCTCCACTTTTCCTTATATTTTTTTAACCGAATTTCATCAACTGATTTAGAATAGTAAACGTACATCCAACTTTGTATAAAGTCAACGAACCAATTTCTTTTTTCAGTTCAAATGTTGCGGTGTTGACAGCTATTCTGATTTCACTGGCGCGAAGCAATGGAACGATAGTATACCACTTGTTTCTCCTTTTGCATGTTGCAAAACTTTGCCTAAGGGTTCCAGTTCAAGTGACACCGCTTGTGGTACATCGCCCAACACATACATTAGTTATTACGATATAGTAAGAAATGCATCTCTCTCTCTCTCTCTCTCTCTCTCTCTCTCTCTCTCTCTCTCTCTCTCTCTCTCTCTCTCTCTCTCTCTCTCTCTCTCTCATATTTACTTCGTTTTTTGCAAATTTTCATACCTCTAGCGTCTATAATATACTTTGTATTAACCTTTTATCATCTGACAACTTTCATGTAGTGTTTAATAGATCAAATTTAGTGAGTAAATGATCAGTCCAATATCAGTTACCTTTTCATTATATGTAATCATGGACTAACAGATAGTATCGTTCAAATCTCTCTTAATTCACTAATATAAAATTTATTTTCTACTTCACGCTTTCTTAAATGTATTTTAGTATTTAGACTGTTTTTTTTATATTTCTGATAACGGCAAGAGATAAATTGATTTTGGGGCACATCTTTTTGATTTATAAGATTCTTATTATCAGACAGAAATCAATATATCTCGTTTATCTCTTCGTTTTATGCTCCACATGGACATTGTTAATGGAATTCTGTTTTTCCATTCGTCTGTCATACCGTGTACAATTTTTTTCTTTTACGTAATTTCATGTACTGAGATGGGACATCCATCAATTTCAAAAGAGATAATTTAGTGTAATATGACAATTCAATTTTTTTGACAACATCTTAATCTCGTATGCATGCCTTTTGTGGTGTGGAGACAAAAGTTATTACTACCAACCAAACAATAAGAAATATATTCAGAAACTGGGTCAAGCTATACTTGGGTACAGTATTTACTAGTGCATAAAACTTAGATGCGGTTAATCCTTGACCTGTTATTCCAAAATACTCTTCGGGTGAGTCTGATAGTTTAATACCTACATGCAAATCAACTCACGACAGGCCGTATACAACCGAGACAATGTGTGTGTGTGTGTGTGTGTGTGTGTGTGTGTGTGTCTGAGAGAGAGAGAGAGAGTTGGATTTCTAACGTAGCTTTAACGAATTTTCAGTTATATCACAACAAGGTATGAAGTGTCATTTCTTATTGATGTTTAGTACTGGTGCATCATGTCTCTCAGCCAGTCACATTATATTGAAACTAGACTGACCAGTTCTAGACTAACCTCTTACTGCTGAGCGCCCAGCGAGGCAGACGCCAATACCATTTTTATAATTTTTTGGTATACTTCGGCCGTGGTTCGAACCCGCAACCTCCGGCATCCGAGGCGGACACTTAAACAACTTAGTCAACCGGAGCAGTCCAAGGCAATTTGAGTCAAATATCCTTCTCAGAGATACAACACAGTATCCACCCTGGTTAATCTGGAGAAGATTCAAACTCGAAACCTTTGCCGTGCTACTTCTGCGTGCTGAGCATTAAGTAATGCTCAATATTTTGTTTAAAACTTAAACTTTCTGACACGTTTGCTCTATGTTGGAGGTAAAGCTATACCATGGAAACTGCCAAAACCCTGGACTTTTTCATCTCATCTAATCAAGATGTAATATTGTCTGTTAGCATTGCTGGTGATTTTCTCATCATTTGTAAGTCATACTTATTCTGCGCACGTTTCAATCCAGCTTGTGAACTAGAACAATGAAATCGAAATTCGGCATGTTTGCCATGTCCATCTTCTAACACATATACTAATAGGAAGATTTAAATAGCGTAATTTGCATTTCTCTTAACAAAATATGACGCTCTTCTGATCGTTTTAAATTTCGTCTAACGTTTGGTAAATATTTTGTTGTTTTTTTTTTCTAAACACGTGCGTTCATTCTGAGCGCATTTTTTTGCATTCGAACACTGTGGGAAGCACACTGAGCTAGATACCTGCAGCATCATGTTAGTATTCAGTACTTTAAAAAAAAAACAGATTTACATCAAGATAAGTATTCTCTCTCTCTCTCTCTCTCTCTCTCTCTCTCTCTCTCTCTCTCTCTCTCTCTCTCTCTCTCTCTCTCTCTCTCTCTCTTTTAATAACACAATTTTATGATTTCAATGGTCAAATGTCAGAATTCATTTTTAATAAAATTGTTATCCTGTTAACATACGAAACTGTGGAGGGTAACCTGAGCCACAGTGGCTTTCTCCCAGCAATTCAGTTCGGTCAATTTATCATCTATTGACCCTAATCTGTTCGCAGTTTACCGTACGGCACACCCTGGTGTTCCGTTTTGAATGACTGTTATACTGGATTACACGCCCCTACTTTCACCTCGTTATTCTTTACATTTCTGATAATATTTCACACACCTATAGAACAGTCGTAGCTTCTATTTTTGAACATAAAATTGTAATTTTCTGATAGCATTTTGAATGAAAATGAGCATACAAGTAATAAGTTTATGTCAAACTACCTTTACTGGCGGCTAGAGGGCAACTTATATCAGACCTTTTCAGTTTTGGTAATCTGTTACTATTATTATTTTTAAATTGGTAAAGTAAAAACAGGAAACAGTAAATATTTCAGTTCTTGCATTGAATGCCCCAGCAATCTGCGTGACAATAGAAAGCCTGCAAAGTTAGAGATTTTTATAGCATGCTTATAATAAATAATGCGTTCTTCTTGTACATTTTCCCTTTATTACAACTATGGGCTTTTTTTGTCAGGAGTTAAAGAAATGTCTGCAATAGCAGTCACATAACAACAACAATAGTAGTAGTGGTGGTGTTAGAAGTAATAGAAGTTCCATTACTAATCATCATAAAAACAGTCGTTCTCGTTTTACTTGTTCTTATTCTCGTCGTCTTTGATATCATGTGCTAGCAGAAATGTTACTAGATTTTCCTGATCCTGATATTTATTGTCATAATTCTGGTTGTTGTCACTTCTTGATGTAAGGAAATGCTTATACAAAGTTGTAAACTCGTTACATGCGTATCACAATTAGGTGACCAAAGCTAATGATCCCTTTTTCTCTCTTTTAGGGATGTTTCGGCAAGATCTGGGAAATCGTCTTTGGTAACACCGCAATTTTTGTAGGAACTTTTGCTGGCCTTCTTTCTTTCATGGTATGTGCACTATAGCAGTAAAACTGTGTACTTAGTTATATAAAATAAAGTTGGAAAGAGTATTGACACATCGTTAGTAGAGTAGTAAAGAGATTTGACACATCGTCAGTAGTGAGGTAAAGAGTATTGACACATCGTCAGTAGTGTACTAAAGAGTATTGACACATCGTCAGTAGTGTACTAAAGAGTATTTACACATCGTCAGTAATGTAGTTGGGCGACATTTTTCCACTCACTTGACTATGGTTATTTAAATTAAGGAGTAAAGAAATTTATAAACACCTAATAATAACTTCTATGGAATAAAAACAATGTCACGGAATCCATTTTATGGATAACACATTTTGTGTTCCTAATTAGAAGAAAGATGCACGGTATATTTTTAATAGTACAATTTTATCTCTCTTCAATTTAATATTGAAATATATTACCAGCCTTGTCATGTTATGTAATGAACTGTTAAAGGTTAGGGTGATACATATGTACATGTATTATTACAGAGAAAGATATAAAAAGGCCGAAATTTACCTAAAATTCCTTCCAGAAGACAAAATTTAAAACTAAAGTAAGGTAGACATAAGTCCATTAAATGCAAAATATGAAGTTTCAAAACATTCGCTGAACGAAATTAGTGAATGCAAAGTCATGAGAGGTCATCCCCATTAATTTTGGTGGAAGAGACCTAATTGACCATATCTGCTGCATTATGTTTCAAAACACAACTAAGAAATATTATATTGCATCCTACAGTTACTCTAAAGATGGTAAATTGTATAAATTGAATATATATATATATATATATATATATATATATATATATATATATATATATATATATATATATATATATATATATATATTGCTTCGATATGAACCAAAATGCAAAACACTCCACCTAACATAGTCAAATCTATACCCCCACGGTACTAATTCAATTCCCATAGCAAATCTATGCAAACACCATGATATTAAAAATTCAATAACTTAAAATTTCTGAGTACCCATGATCAAATCTATATTTATCAGTATAGATGAAACTTGGATGTCAGCTTCTGTGTAGAAAAAAGGATATGAGCAGCGGAAATTTCTGGACCTGCATGTGTTTTGAAACATGTACTTTCAAATCCGCACCAAAAAGACAAGTGCTAATTTTAGTAATGAGTGTTTCAAACTCAAGACTGTTAAAGGACTGGAATTACATCGATAAAACAATGACTCTATTATTTTCACTTATAACTGTCCATGTTTGATGTCGTGAGCCATTTCTTCTATATCTATTGTCATCATATCTACGGGACCTGATTCTATCCGGTATATTTCGTTCTTCTTCGCTCGTAGTTTCTTTCTCCCAAATCAGTAGCAGAGAATTGCGCTTGTCCTGCGCTCTGATCTCCACCCTGTGGCCATTTTAAGACCCAAACTTCTCAATGCATTTTGTGCAAGGATGAGAAAAAGATCCATCACTAGTCTATTGTTCGTTATGTGTTTCATCTGCTACGTTCGCTGCGACTAAAACGAAAACATATACTATTACAAGCCCGAGATTTATATATAAAGCATTATCTAGACATGAAATTTTGTTGGCGGTGTTCATAAAGTTCTATAATTGTAATGATGCTATAAATAGCTATAATCAAGGAAATGGCCAATGTCATAATGGATGCGACTAAAAGTAATGCTAAAATTACTAAATTGTCCCTAAATTTAACGGAAACTAAACATATCACTAAATATAAGATTACGCGGATTTAAACTAAAATGGATGAACCTAATAACTATTTATAGTATCCACTTGTGTGACAATCGTGGACAAACACCAATGAATCTATTTATCACTACAACCTGTGTAAATTCCCATTGGAAAAAGCCAAGTCTATATTTATAGCCTAAAAATGTCCAGCTTCAATGACGTCAGTGTACTGTACACAGTGTTGCAAGTGGCTGACCTGAATATGCGCTACTGTAGGTAGGTAGGAAGGTGAAATGAATTAGAAAGGGACAAAGGGAGTTTTATAGGGACAAACAAGGATACACACACACACACACACACACACACACACACACACAAACGTATGTGCAAGCACACAAACAAAATTGCACACACATTCACGCACGTACAGAAACAAAATATACACATGCACTCACACACATATATACAGACAGGGTACGGGCACTTTGTGGGCAAAGGGTATTAAACATTACGAAATTAAAATAGGTAAAGTATAGCGACCATATGTTAAGCCTGTAATGCGATAAAAGATATTGGGCCTGTATAGCGACAAAATTATTGGACCTGTATAGTGACAAAAGTATATTGGGTCTGTATAGCGACCAGGAAAATGGAACGATGGGGTGACTTCACTATACTGAACATTTGCAACAATGTTGCAAGTGGCTGACCTCAATCTGGCAAATAGGCACAGCGGAAAAAAAAAATCTATAATGCCTGGCGGGGCGGGACATATAACTGTATAAACATAGAATCAAGGCATTTTTGAAAGAGGGTGTGAAATGTTGCATAGTGGTGTCATGGATAATATCTTTGTTGTGTAAAGCATAGTCTTTTATGTGAGATTTCGTCCTCTTCGTTTACATTCTGAGATTAGTACAAAGAAGTTTGAATAGTGTGTTAAGAGGAGAGGAGGTAAATGGTACAATTAATGTGATGGATAGTATTATTTGTTGCATAAGGGATAGTGTATTTAGTGAAATTTCATGTTCTTCGTTTACATTCGAAGCTAACGCAAAACGTTTGGAGAGAGAGAGAGAGAGAGAGAGAGAGAGAGAGAGAGAGAGAGAGAGAGAGAGAGAGAGAGTGTGTGTGTGTGTGTGTGTTTGCCTCTATCCAATTCATTTTACCTACCTACCTACAGTAGCGCATATTCAGGTCAACCCCATAGTCTCTAGTAAAAATTGACCATAACATGGAAATAGGGACATAAAATTAGCATACTTAGCAAAATTTAGGAGCACTATAGAGACAAAAAGTAGACATACAAATCCAATGGATATAAAATGTATCCAGCTAATCTCATTTATAAATAACCCATCTATAAATAACAACGAGATCTTACACTTGGTTTATCTAAATCTCGGAGCCTCTCGAACAGATCTTTTCGTCTTACTTACTTACTGACACCTTAGAGACACTGTACAAACAGAAAAATAGGGACTTAGAAAAAGGACATTACTGAGACACATTTATGGACATTGTAGGGATATTAAAACTACGCAACCAATTTTAATCTGCATAGCTAGAGCATACCTAATCATAGGTCCCTAAGTACATAAATATTCTAAAGCATAACGGATCATATAGACTAGCTCAGCTGACTACTCAAATCTATAAATAACCATGTATACAAGATCTGCTCGGTTGAGCTAAAGCTCGGTGTGTGTGTGTGTGTGTGTGTGTGTGTGTGTGTGTGTGTGTGTGTGTGATAGCGTACGTTTGTGTGTTCATGTGTTTGTTGTTTCTTAAACAAATATACTAGTCACTAAACACAAAAAAAGTTTTGTTTTTGTGTGTGTATATGTACGCGCGTAGGTTTGAGTATGCATGTCTGTATGTTTCTGCATGCACGATTTCGTGTGTGTGTGTGTGTGTGTGTGTGTGTGTGTGTATTTTGTTTGTGAGCGGGCGTACATTTGTATATGTTTGTATGTTTGCTTTTCTCCTTAACAAAAAATCTTTGTCCCTGCTCAATGTGTTTGTTTTGAATGAATGTGGAGTAGTGTGACTATAATCACTAACTTTTTTGCTGAGGTGATTGTAGGTAATAGTGTTTTGTAGATAAAAGTTTCGCATCAGTCGGTGATCCAATATCTATAAAGTTGTATGTCCCTCCCGACATGCGTTATAGATTTTTTTTCCGCTGTCCCTATTTGCCCGAGAAGGTCAGCCACTTGCAACATTGTTGCCAATGTCCAGTATCGTGCAGTCACCCATTTCGTTCCAGTTCCCTTGTCGCTGTACAGACAAGATATGTATTTGTAGCATGTAAAGGCCCAATATTTTGTAGCTATACATTCCCTTAGTTAAATCAATATTGTCCACAAAATGTCGAAACCCTGTCTGTACACGTGTGTGTCAGTATGTGTGTACTTTTGTGTGTGTTCGTGCGCGTTCGTGTGTGAATCGGTGTATTTTTGTTTGTGTGCGTGCACGTACGTGTATGTGTATCTCTGAATGAATTCCATGAAACTGTTTTAATCGCACCGAAGTTATTATTAGGTGTTTATAAAATTCTTTTCTCTTTTTTTTAAATAACCGTAGTTGAATGAGGGAACTTAGAAAATAATCTCTTTTCAGAATGAATAATAGCAAGATGTTGCCTATATATTCAAATTTACGAGAAATTAGATAGTCCAAATGGTAAATACAAACAAAACGTTACCTAGCGAATATTGCAATGCAAAATTTTTATTAAAATGTTTTAAAGCATGCATTGTTTTCTTACTACAATATGTAAGATTGTTATTTTGGTCCATAAAGTTTTTTCTGTTCAATAGCTATAGTCTATGCTTCTTTCACGTAATCAAGTTTGTTGTTGTTATTATTATTATTATTATTATTATTATTATTATTATTATTATTATTATTATTATTATTATTATTATTATTATTATTATTATTATTATTATTATTATTATTATTATTATTATTATTATTATTATTATTATTATTATTATTATTGCAGTTAATCTTGATCATCCTGTCGATTGTACTCATCTGTGACAGCAAATCCAACAAGGTCTCCCCATGAAAATTAAAGAGTTAAATTTTAAGACAAGAACTCTAACGATGAAAGAAGTTCAAATGACAGTGATAACTAATATTATCTATGTTTTGATATTGTACTGCTGTGGATCCAAAGAAGTGTGTAATTAGTTGAATTTTGATAGATAGCTTATAGGATAAAGAAAATATTTGCTTTTAGAAACATATTGGCCTTCTAGCTTGCAAAAATGGAAGGTGCACTGGAAGAACCGAGATGTTTCAAATAATACGGCCAGGTCACAACAATCAATATCCCCTGGGTTGCGTTATGGCGTGTGCGACCAGGAAAATGTTTTACATTTCTGGTTAGCTTTCAACAGGATTCATAATTGGTTTTGATAAACTAATAGCATTGATCCCACCAAAAAATGATCAAACATTATGAGCTAATAATTGCGAGATAGCAACAGGCGAGCATAAATATTAGTATGTCGCTTGAAAGAAATTATCTCTTTTCAAAAGAAATTACTAGAGATAAGATAATCAAGTATAATTTTTCAAGTAAGTAGTAAAGTGAAAGACTTTGGAATATATATTATTGCACATTTTTTGGTCCGTTAACTTTACATTGTCAGAATCGTATAATATTTACTTTAATATGTACATTACTATTCTAATATTGCACACTTTCATATTGACTCCTCGCGCTCAATCCATCTTTAATAAACGTGAATAAAGGAAATATTTTCTAACGTAAACAATTTTATATGAATGAACTAAAGCAGATATTTCATGAACTTCCACATACCATCAAATGTTTCATAGACTGACACAAACAAATTGTTTTGATACATTCCGCATTAACTTTTTTTGATACAATATTTCTTTTTTAGGCTAGCTATAGACGCCATACAGAATCCTCACAATAACACGCAAGTTATAAAACAAATTGTCTTCTTTAGCTGGTAATAGAAATGGTTAAAAATGTTCTTACAATTTTACATTCTGAATTTTCTCAAAAATATGCTTTCATAGTTCTTCAAATCCGAAACACATAAGCCATGTCATGGGTTCTCAGGGTTGATTACACATTTCGAAAATGTACTGTAATTTTGAGTTTTAGATTCCAAGTGTAGTTACATCCTCCTTCATGCACTCGAAATGAAATAAACATTCAATTCCACAGCATCTTTTCGATAATTGCAATTGAAAGGATTCATAAATTTCCCGCATTATGACCTGAATCATTCAATGACAGAACATAAACACACATGCTGACGTCAACGCCCTTTAATGCGATTAAATTGGCAGACGCTATGGAATCCGATGCAAGTTACTTCATGAAGATAAATCCAGATCATAATCACAAATCGACACAAATACCAAAACATATTCATTCTAGATCAAATGGAACAGTTGATGCAATACGTTTTCATTAACAATATTACCCCAAATTTTAATTTTAAGTAGACCAAACGCCATTTTCTTTCGAAACGTACGTCTAGACCAACTTCAAATTTATATTGGGCGTAGTTACGCGCTCGTTAACAATGTTGTAGTGTATTGATGCATCAACGCTTATATATTTAGGTTGGAATACGGCATACATTTAGTTATTTTGTTTCTTTCAGTGTGTTTTTGTTTATTTAGTTAAGCCTTGGGAAGAATAGGAAAATGAGCATATGATAAAATGGTTAACTCACTTGTATGGGGAAAATATGAACTCGTTTTGTCGGATGGATATATTGCACTCCCAAGGTCTTGCAATATAACCATCCGAAAAACTCGTTCATATTTCCCCTACAAATGCAGTAATACACACCACACACACACACACACACACACATATATATATATATATATATATATATATATATATATATATATATATATATATATATATATATATATATATATATATATATTGATCGACTAACAACAACTCTGGTTGTACATGTAACTGTGCCATTGATCTTTCGTACGTAAACACAACACTGGTTGTACATGTAACCGTGTCATTGTTCCTGCTTTTAACATAAATACTACTCTGATTGTACATGAAACAGTGCTATAGCTCCAAAGCTGGTGAGTTCATGGGTTCTTTTCTGCAAAGAATAACTCTGATATAAAAAATAGCCATTCCATTGTAAAGTATAAATTTTACATAAACAGCGCCATTTTATGTGCCTTTCTATATACATGAAATTTTAGTTTCGTGTTTAAAGCAGTTTTGAAATACCTTTTGATGGGCAAAGGTACTCAGTAGTTTAGTCAGTCCTGGGAATTATAGCTATCCAAAGGCGATATATATATATATATATATATATATATATATATATATATATATATATATATATATATATATATATATATATATATATATATATATATATATATATATATTCAGTTATCTTTCATAGATTCTGTTTTCTGTTTAGCTTTTTACCTTTGTAAAATACTGGTCAGTGTAAGGAGGTTGTGTGATTTTTATAGCAGGCTTGACTGTATGTAGCGGTATCCATTTATATTGCATTTACTATAGGGTCTCAGCTTATATGAAGATTTATTGTAGGCTTTGTCATGCAGTGTATATTATCCTTGAGTGTGATTGATTCTTAAATATTTTTATATCTTTTTATTCTCTTGCAGCTTTATCTGTATAAAAAAATAAATAACTGAATCTTCTTTCACTCAACTAGATGGAATATTTTAATTATATGCACAAAACTGTCCATTATTCCACTTTTTGAGTATATAATTTGATCTGATATATAAACAATTAAGATATTATTTAACAAATCGTCAGTTATCTCTAATTTGTACGTTATTTAACTTTAAAAAATGTTGGGTCACACAATTTACATGGATTTGATTTGAAAGAAACAAAAATTGTTGACTGTACTATGAATCAATAGAAGTTTTATTCAACAGTTCCTTCATTTATTAACGATTCGCATTATATTTCTTCTCACTACAATGTGTAATATTTTGAAGTGATTTTTATTGTGCATGTTTTTGGTTTTATATTATTATATTATAAGTCTAACAAGTTTTTATCTGGTTATAGTCAGGATTGTTGAATTTTGTTATTGTTGAAGTACATAAAATACTTGATTGGACCTGACTTGGAAACAATGGAATTTTGAATGATTCCTGAATTTATTTTATGTTTAATATATTTTTGTTAGTATTTATTTTAAGATAATACTTTTAGGTATGTCCCATATAGATGGTTTGTTTTTCGTTTGTTTATACATCTACCAAATGCCGCAGGTCGGCTTAGTTAGAGGAATCGATACTTGTTAAAGTTACTGGGATACGAACCTATGATATTAACTTTCAAACAGATCATGGGATAATTAACAGGAACATATCTTAAAACGTTGCTTCCCGAGCAAAGTTTCTTACAAATAACATTTATTAATTTTTTAATATTTTAAATATTTTACCGCTTAAAAAAAAACAAAATATTAGCATAACTTCAAGAATATATTATTCTTATGAAAGTCGAACAAAATAACACGTATACACCCCTCAGAAATCTAGAATTAATTTGACTAAAGTTTCTCTATTTATATTTTTCTGTAATTTCATTTTAACACAACAAGTTGGATAACCCTTTCAAGACTATATATCAGGGGATGTAATTTAAACGTTCCGCTGGGTTTATCATCGAGATGGTTTTGTAGGGTAAAAAAACACCTAATGCTTTTGGAAAGGTATCGATTCCGCTTAAAAATTTGTTAATTATCGCAATTCAATGTGATTTAGTATCGTACCAATAGCGTATTAATTTTTGCCGAACTTTAAAGACCGAAACTGTAATATAGCGCATAGGATCAGTGTGAATTTCGCTGTGTCATTGAGCAAGGCACTTTACTGTTAAGTCTGTTTGCAGCCCCGATCGAATATTTTGCCCCATATCTAAGTATGGCCACACTCGAGTATTTTTGCACAAACTTCTGTATAATTTTAAATTATTTGTATGATGCTGTTCAAGATTTTTCTCCATATTTCAAAAGTTGGTAAGCAAGCACGTTGGAGGAATCATCGTATAGGCATGATTAAGTACAGCACGATGATAAAGTGAGATTGGGTGCCAACTGAGGTTACAGTGCTAAGACTTCTTGCCATGGTCGATGCACCAATTCATCCATAGAAACCACGTGCTTGCTATAATCAAACTGTTATTAGCGCTTCGTGTGGTGTATTAGACACATAAAAAAGATAACAAAGAACCTAAGTTTCAATTTAAAATTAAAAATTGTAAAATGTACATGCTTGAGTACGGCTTTATAATTCAACTCGAGTAAACGGGAAAAGGTTTTGATCTGTCCAATACTTATCACGTGTTCAGTATTAGGGGTTGTCTAGGTGTATCAAACATATTGAACTTATACCGACATGATGTAACCTTCAAGTGGTGACGTGCCCCAAAATATCAAATCAAACAAAGTTAAGTGTTCTTTCTTTCTTCCCTTCTTTCTTTCTTTCGACCATGAGTTTATATGTCTACAAAGAATTTTCATTTCTTTACGGTATACCAGGTTTCGTTTTCGTTTATCGTCAGTATAGACCATTCTTAATCGGATCCTCATGAATATTAATGTATCGCGAAAACAAGGCTAAGCTAGGAAGATCGCGACTATACTGCATATAATATATTACGTAGATTCCTTTTGCAAGAAAATATATTATACTGATCGCAGCTGTAATGGATGTAATGTATTTAAAGAGATTGTTTCCTTTTGTGTAAGAATATTTTATAGTATAGAATTACCGCTGTATATATTATAGTGCCGAAAACTTACTATATATGTCCATTCTTTAAAACGTAAGTTGATTTATGTCCTATCTCGAGTGTTCTATTTTCTCTACAGCACACAAAATACAAATTAATGAAAGATAAAGGAAACTATTTAAAGCATGAATTTTGTTTCTGATTAGGCATGGTATAAATGTACAGCTATGATCAATCAATACTGCGGTCAAAACACGCGTTCAGAATAAAACATTTACAAAATAAGCATAGTGACACAAGTTACCCTTTTAACCCAACACGACCCCGAAACCAGTAGAAATTTTGTGGTGTACTTTAAATTAATGTGTGTACATGTGAGTATGCTTGTAGTGTGCTTTAAATTAATGTGTGTACATGTGGATATGCTTGTAGTGTGCTTTAAATTAATGTGTGTACATGTAGATATGCTTGTGGTGTGCTTTAAATTAATGTGTGTACATGTGAGTATGCTTGTAGTGTGCTTTAAATTAATGTGTGTACATGTGGATATGCTTGTAGTGTGCTTGTAGTGTGCTTTAAATTAATGAGTGTACATGTAGATATGCTTGTGGTGTGCTTTAAATTAATGTGTGTACATGTGGATATGCTTGTAGTGTGCTTTAAATTAATGTGTGTACATGCAGATATGCTTGTAGTGTGCTTTAAATTAATGTGTGTACATGTGGATATGCTTGTAGTGTGCTTGTAGTGTGCTTTAAATTAATGTGTGTACATATAGATATGCTTGTAGTGTGCTTTAAATTAATGTTTGTACACGTGGATATGCTTGCATTTTAATTTGTATCAAAGGTGCACAACCTAGTTGTTTTATGGTGTTTGCTGCTTTTAGTGCCTGAGGGTAGGAGGAATAGAGATTTTCCCTTTAAATGACATATGTTTTTTTCTTTTCTGAATCATTTTTTTTTCAAATGACAATATAGATATACGATTTTATTCATACAAACACATATTTTGTTTCAATAACAGACTGGCAGTTATACATTTATCCACAAAACAGCAAGAATATATATATATATATATATATATATATATATATATATATATATATATATATATATATATATATATATAACACAAATTGATCCATTATTTATATGAAATTTTTCATAATAATTAATATTATTTTTGTGGAGTTAGTAGATGGATGAATTGTAACACCTAATATGTACATGCAGACGTTAGATAAAGTATACATAATACGAAAGAATCCTGCCTAACAACAAACAAATTTGCCATTTTATATATGGGCTATTCTGTTAATCTGCTTATTAACAATATTTTCTACTTAATTTTAACATAACCTTTATCTGCCATAATTAGGCCTCCTTGTCTCTAACAAATCTATAAACTGGTGTCTAGCTTAGCCTCGTTTGGATTCGTTAACCCAGAGTCACATGTATACAAGAATACATTCTAAGAATGGTCTTTACCAGATTTAGAACCTGAGTTTATGTCTAAAAACATTTAAATTTATTTACGGTATACCAGATTTCGACCCTGCATTTTTATCTCTTCACGGCATTTTAATTTATTTACGGTATTTGGTACAAATATTTTGTTTATTTAAAACAGCCTTAGTAAACTGTAATATAGAATTGAAATTTTATTTTGTTAAATAAACTTGATTCTTTGTATAAAGTGCTTATCTGATCTATTTTATTTTTTATTTTGTTTTAAAATTCTGAAAAAATATTTGCACGTAATATTTCTCATGTATTTATTCTCATTTTTATTACACCAGTTTGTGTGTGTGTGTGTGTGTGTGTGTGTGTGTGTGTGTGTGTGATTTGGATTTTAACGTAGCTTTACAATTTTTTCAGTCATATCGCTACCATGTCTGCAGTGTGGCAGTTGATAGTGATGTCTAGCAATGGAGCATCATGCCGCAGACATGTAGCATGATGTCCCAGCCCGTCACGTTATCCTGACACCAGGCAATTCAGTCCTAACACTAACCTGAGCGCCAAAATAGGCAGCTGTTAGTGATGTAATTATGGTTTTTAACGTAGCTTTAACAACTTTTCAGTCATATCGCTACGATCTCTGCAGTGTGGTAGTATATATTGAGGTCTAGCACAGGGGCATCATGTCGCAAACATGTAGCATGATTTTCCACCCAGTCACATTATCCTGACACCAGGCAAACCAGTCCTAATACTAACCTCTTAATGCTGAGCGTCAAGCGAGGCATCTGTTAGTACCATTTTTGTAAGTCTTTGGTGTGACTCGACCGGGAGTTGAACTCACGACCTCCCGCATTTGAGGCGGACGCTCTAACCACTAAGCCATCGGAGCGATTGCACCAGTTTTAGCTGGTGGATATATTAAATCATCAATAATTCAATCGTCTATTCCGAATTTAATTTTTAAAGAATTTGTATCAGAAATAGTATGGAAGGTAATTGTTTGAAATGTATTATTTTATCTTGAAGAAAAATCAACAGCAAACATAACAAGTTTTAAATAAATATAAATGATAAAATGGCTATATTTGAGATAATTAGCATCCGGTACTTTATGGAAAATTAGCATGTGTTATAAGGCAATATGGTACTTCATGGTGAAAAAGCGTGTTTTATATTACAAAAGAATATTGTATGGAGAAATAGAATTTTATGAGCCAATATGATACTTCACGGATGATAAACCGTTTCCTTCTTCATTTGCAACAGAAATAAAGATTTAGAAAAAAAAATTATTTGAATAACTTTATAAAGCTCTAGGGACTCAACCAGGTAGTTTTGGCCCATTTAATCTGAATTCCTAACCGAAACACATCATCGACACAGCAGCCATGTGTGTATGTGCCTCTGCAGGAATTGCCTCTCTTTGGGAAAACATGATGTGCAAAAAAAATACAAAACACACAAAAAAACATACTTTTTTAATTAGCATAATTGGTGCTAAAGCTTTTGGCAATGTCATTTTTTGCGACCCCTTATATGTCTAAAATGTGTTCGTGATTGTTCCAATGAATGGGAAATAATTAAAAACTCACTCGTACCACATGTTACTGGAGAGAAAAAAAAGATTAATGGCGGTTTACTGAAGATGCTTTTACACGTGTACAACATTAATGCCATTGTAACTTTAACGGATCGTATGAAAGAAATAACCATTTGCCAATTTTTTAAAACCTGTGGTGGGGGTGTGGTGAGATACCGTTGTATAAAAAATATTATAAGAAAAAATATTTTATTAAAAGCCAGTGATTTGCGTTTAGTTTTTCCTTTTTCAAAATCCAGACTTACAAAATATATATTTAAGTATTATTAGCTCTTTGCACATGCTTTGGCCTTCTTAAGATTGTCTGCCATGTGCTACTATCTAGCACCAGCTGTAGTGAAATATCGGAATTATACTAATAGCAGAAAAGTACGACCTTTTTGCATACATCTCTGAATAGGTATGTGGAATCATTTAGGTTTTTAGAAAAAATGTGACTCCGCACGATCATCTAAGTGAGATACTGATTGTGTACTTTAAGCTGGATATACTAAGTTTATAGGCCCGAAATGAGAATGTATTTTGAGCTGGATATGCCTATTTTATAGGCTCGAAATGAGAATGTACTTTGAACTGGTCATGCTAATTCTATAGGCCCGAAAAGAGAATGTACTTTGAGCTTGATATGCTAATTTTATAGGCTCGAAATGAGAATATATTTTAGCAGGATATGCTCATTTTATAGGCCCAAAATGAGAATATATTTTAGCTGGATATGCTCATTTTATAGGCCCGAAATGAGAATGTACTTTGAGCTGGATATGCTCATTTTATAGTCCCAAAATGAGAATTTCTCGGATCTTTCTTATCTCGATTTACGACGTGTTTTTGTTCGATTTATTCTGTTACATGGTTGACTCCTCTATCATTCAAAAAACATTTGACATAATCGACCGCATGAAAATTTCTAAAAAAAGTTTTGGTTTAGTTTTTTATTTTAAAAATTATTGCCATTATGGACGGTATTAAGCTAAAGGAGAAAAAAAGGCCAAACTTTATATAATAAGGCTCAGCAAACATTAATTAGAAACAAAGGTGCTTGAAATGTTAAAATGCATTGCGTAAATTATTAAATTCGCTTTTCGAGCACTAGTAGTACATTAGCAAGTAAAGAAAATGTCATAAACATTTAATTATATAACTATTATATTTGGTTTTAATCTTCCATTTTAGAGGATTTCAAAGCTCAAATTGATCTCTCACGTGTATTTTGCACTTCTATGTATTGTTTCTATTTCAGTGTTTCTTTTCTTTCTGACAGTGCTTATTTATCAGGTCATCAACTGGGCACATATAACCATGCACACAGTCATGTTCCGCTGTGTTTCGATTAGGGAATTGCTTACCGCGCAAGCGCCAGTTGGTGACGTCCGAAACGGAGGCAGAAGAAAGATACTTTATAAATCCCATAGAGTCTGTAATTAATATTCGTTCACTTCTTTCTTGTATAACCTAAATTTAAGTTTTTCTTTCCAAAATCATTAGAAAGAGATATCAGTACTATAAAGTATTGTACCAGATTATGGAAGAATAGGTAGCTACAAGCTTGCTCGTTAAATAATGTCGGTGTTTAGTCACTATACTTGTAAATTGTATTGCCAAAACCAGCTACAAGCTTACATCAAACAAAAAGGGATTCGGGAAGAAGAGTTCTTATCATCCTAATATGTACTGATCAAAATGAATATTATTTTTAGCGTAATATCTATTTGAAATAATTGTGCGATAAAAATATAATAAAATGGCAATACATTAAATTCGGTCCTCCAATTATCAAAGGCCAAGTTTAAATTAAAATACAAATCAGTTCATTCACAGTGCCCTCTGTCAACAAGCTGCTATAATTAACAAATGCCTGTCCAAAATTGTCTGAGATCAGATAGTGATCGCACCAGTGAGGTCAATTGATCCTTCCTTTGTCTGATAATCATGGATGAGTTCCTCAGTAAGCTGATCGGGAATAATCTAGACTGTAACACTGATCTGTTAAGGTGTCGCTTTCCTTTGTCTGATAATCATGTTTGAATTCTTCAGTAAGCTGATCAGGAATAATCTAGACTGTAACACTGTTCTGTTAATGTGTCGCTTTCCTTTGTCTGATAATCTTGTTTGAATTCCTCAGTAAGCTGATCGGGAATAATCTAGACTGTAACACTGATCTGTTAATGTGTCGCTTTCCTTTGTCTGATAATCATGTTTGAATTCCTCAGTAAGCTGATCGGGAATAATCTAGACTGTAACACTGATCTTTTAATGTGTCGCTTCTCTCCACTTACAGTCGACTTTACCTGTGTTACGGGGGGAGGGGCCTAGTGGCCGAGTGGTCTAAAGCGCTCACCGTTAGGATCACTGCCATCACATCTCTGCGTGAGTTCGAGTCAAGGATTTGGCCAATATGGGTATGTGAGAAAGCTTGTGAGTAGCTTCTTGTTACTTGGTGGTTCTTACCGGGTTTTTTCCGGGTTCTTCCTCCACCATGTATACAGGCCGCCATGATAGCCTATATTGTGCTGAAAACTGGCGTTAAACCCTACAACAACAACAAAAACAACAACCTGTAATACGAACTAACTTAAAAACGTGGCTTACAGTTGACCTTACCAATGTTATGAACTCTTCTAATGATTAGGCTAAGACGTTTGAAATAACTGTCGAATACTCGTAAAGACACGAAATAAATAACAAAAGGTTATGTTTCAGTGTTATTGGCAAGAGAAGGTTATCCCTCAAATTTGGTTTTATGCAAAAGAAAATTAAGAAATTTACGCTGCTTTGTGGTTGACCTAACTGGGGTTTTTGATACATTTCAGGAACAAGACATGCTATCCAAACAAGCCTCAACGAAAGAGAATAACAAATCTATATACAAATAAGAAAATGTCACTTAAAAAGAAAGTAGCAATGACAGTATCTCACGATTGTGACTTTATTATACATAAATTAATCACCTAATTGTTTATTTTGCAGCAATGAACAACTACAAAATTACACTAAGTTCACAGTCTATATGTGTCTAAATCAAGCTGTTTGGTTTCTAAATAGTCAAAACTGTAAATAATATGTATACAAATATGTAGTCACCTGTCCGAAAAGTTATCTTGATACAGTCTGACTAATAACCGTTTAACCCTGAAAAGTAACTTGATACGGTCAGAATTATAACTGACCCTGAAAAGTATCTTGATACGATCTGACGTGAAAGTCACACAAGACATAAAGCCTCAAAGCACACGTAACCGTGCACACAACACCTAAAATCTTACGAAAGACGTTCGCATACAAATAACATGTAAGAACCTGAAAATAAACATAATCGCTCGCACAACACATAAAGTGTCTGCTTTATTGTGACTGTATTAATTTGTTTCCGGTTATTTTGAGGAAAACATGTATAGTCCAAGTGAAGCTCGTATTTGAAGATGATTATCTCAATGTAAAATGAAACGTTATATTTGGTTTCCTTTGGCGAACGTTATCTAGCGCCGAGGTAATTGAATGAGAGTTTTATCCAAGGACACGTCATAGCAGCCAATCTGGTAGTTGTTACGTATATTTAAATTGCATTGTTTTTTAGTTAGTTTTAATTTTAATTTTTTTATTTCATTATATACAATTGTAATGAAACATTCTATGATGGACATAACCTTGTCTAAAATCATGTTTATTTTCTACTTGACCTTAATTATTGATAGTTTAAATTCTGTGAACAACTAATACATAGCTAAAATATTCTCTATTTTCTTGGGTTTAATATTAGGATAATTACTAATAGAAGCAAACATGTCTATATTGGGTATTGGTCTAGATTATTGGAATTTCCATACCATACATTCCATAAAACACGTAAATATAATTTCTACAGATTTTCCCTCAGTTTGGATTTCAGTCTGTTTATATTATTAATTCTTGGTTTTCTCTCTTTTTTACACATTCATTTTGTCCAAGTCGTTCGAAAGAACAACTCTACAACATATTTGTAAGTGAGCTTGCTCAACTCTATTGCTGAACAGATATTATCGTGGATGGAAGAATTTAGAGTTTCGGATCCCGCTTGGAGGTTAAAAGATTTTTCCATTACCTAGTTGCAGCTATGAGCGGTTAGTAAGACACTTATCATCTGCAAATAAATTTATATTAGAGTGTACAAAGTATATATATATATATATATATATATATATATATATATATATATATATATATATATATATATATAAATATATATATATATATATACATATATATATAGATATATAGATATATATAGATATATATATATAGATAGATAGATAGATAGATAGATACATGCATACACACACACATATATATATATATATATATATATATATATATATATATATATATATATATATATATATATATATATATATATTATGATAGGATTTGTCTGATGTTGTTTTTAGACGTTTCTATCATAACCTTCTTCTCGTGTCTAATTACGAGAAGGCAGAAAGTTCAGCATTCATAAGAATAAGGTGTCACATATGATGGTGTAGATACGGTTACATCTTTTTGTGGGGAATGCTTGGCTGCGAAGAGGTGGGATCGCTGTAAGAAATATACATAATACTCTTGAGCATGGACCCGCACTGAGAATAAAACAGCTCAAAGCCTTTTTATATTCTGGAAGCTGCTTAATCACAAGTGCTATATCCAGTCTCAAAAGATATTTGTCTAAAATGACGCGTGCTTCTCGCGTGCTTTCCAAGGACAGGTTTAACTTTATATCAAGTTTTAGTGGGGGGGTAGAGTGTGAGTGTGGACGGTATTTTTCCAAGTAACGACCTTTTGGATCATGTCCATAACCTTCCAGTGGTCATTCACATTGTAAACCTAATTGATTTAATTATTCCCTATGGTGATTATCAATTACTTTGTTCCCAACTTCACAACGAAATCTAATAAGGTTTTATTGATTGAATGGTGCAATAAAACATCATTTGACTTCTATCCGATTGAACTGGCTTATTAATTAGGCTTTTTCCATTACCAAGTGAAAGCTGAACAATAATAAATGCTTAATCTAAATTCATTTCAATGTCCTTATTATATTCAGGATATGAATTATTGATTGGAGCACGCTTCTCTTACACTCCAATCAATATCAAAGCACTAGCTTAAATTTGGATGTTTTTATCTTCCAATAACTAGAGATTTCAATATGTTGTACACAAATTAATATTTTCGTTTCTTTCTTTTAGAATTGAGATCTTGATAAATACCTCTTAGTTAAATTAGCCGAGACCTCGAGGCTAGTAAAAAATTTGATAAGTATGCGAGGAAGAAGAAAGAAAAAAATATTAAAAATCAAAAATTACAATGCTTAGATAGATGAAAAAATTTACAATGCATTGGTAAGTTGATAAATTGCAAAAAGGCAATGAGAACAATGTTCATTGCAGTACATATTGTGAAATTCAAAAATAATACAGTAAAATGTATAATAATAAACTGTAAGGTACGTTGACAATGCGTCAAAATACATATGATAAAAGATACATAGAAAAATGTACCATAAAATGTGTAATAAGGAGTCAATATAAATTGAAAAAGTGATGACAATTACACAAGGAAGTAAAAATATGAAACAAAAACAAAGTAAAATGCACTGACAAAAGTTAAGAAATAGGAAAAACAATTTACCGTGTAGTACCTCGATGAGAAATGAAGAAAAACAATATATTAAGAAAACATTAAAATATGCAATGTGACAGGATAATATGTAATGTGACATCTGTATGGTAAAGAAAGAGTTTATTCAAAGGAACCATACGAAAACACAATTGACACATTCAATGAACTTCAAGTACAATAGTGAGAATCTGCAATGAAAAAAAATATGTTTCTTTTATATTATTATTATTTATGATTTATGTTGGTTTTTTATATATTATGTTGGGGTTTTTTATACGTTAGTTTACTCTTTTTGTTATTATTTTATTATTATTTCTATTTGATTGTAAATAACTTCAGCAGAACATAATTAAAATTGCTGTGTAAGCGCTAGGTTATTTCCATCATATGTCATTGACCTAGGATCATGCGATCAATAGAACGGCGTGTTCATAATATTGAGTGACACTGCTGATTAATAGGATGTGAATTATGGCTTCCCAATATATTATTTCATATATGAGACAACTACTATTTTAATTTAGGAGATATCTAAAATGTGTGTCATAATACAGTGTGATCTCTTGTAAACCAAGTAACTGTATAATGTTTATTCGTGATGCTTTGATTAAACTAGAATTAATTGATACGTCTTGAATGTCATCTGGACAACTAGGGTATGTAGCGCAATATAGATACGATCGTTCAATTTGATTAATGAATTCCATTAAAACATGCTGTGAAATCAGTATAGCAAGTGAACTCGCCTGCTGAAAATTTCACTGTATGACTAATTTGCTGAGTCTCAACCGTTTGAGCTGCATTCCTTTCTTCTATTGTCTAATATTCTGCACAATTATTTCGACAATAGCAAGCATCGCTTGCTCTAATAGTATAAGCGTTTTTGAATGTGGACCAATAGCCGTTAACATGTTCTAATTCTATTATCAATTTGTCAGGTATAGGAGAAGAAATCATCTCCCTATCGAGCAATAATACCGAAAATTTAAATTTCATTATTCTGTTGCTTTAGCATATTTGTATAACTTGCTAAATGTCGTGATGTTTTCATTGTCAGCATTCCAAATAGATATTTACCTATTTTATCAATGAAGGCAAAACTTCTCTCATAATACATTTGAAGAATGCAAAACACGTTTCTGAATTAACTAATTCATTAATGAGATTGGTATATTAAACTGCATATTCATTGTAATTCGTATTGACTTTAAGTGTGAAATAATATCATGTATGTAGCTACTGTTGACATCTCTGTGTCAATGTTCGATACATTCGACTGAATAATTCCTTAAGAGCTTGATTTGAAAGTGTGAATCCACTTATCGGCTGAATCATAAAATAGTGGGAGTGGCTAGATATAGCCTTTAGCGTAAATTGATTTTGTTCTGTTACTGCGGATACTGAATTCAGAGTTAAAAAAGAATACAATCCTACGAACCAAATCCATATTCCATCCATACCTTAAAGAAAAAGAAAGAGGTTGAGAGGTTTGATCAACCAGAAAGAAGAAAACGAGATAGAAGGTATGAAGAAAGAATGGAATGGAGGATAGGACTATAATCATTTCTCCCATTTACAAACAAATTTTTTTCTGAATTTCGTATTTAAGTCAATTACGAACTATTCGACCTAGTCGTGTACGACGTGTATTCGATTGTGTGCGATTTGTAGGTGTACATAATCTATGCTAGTACTAGTCCTGTAAGACGAGTATAAAAAGTTATTATCAGCTTATATTTCTTGGTTTCTTTATTTTTGTTTATATTATTTTACTCTTTTTTTGTTATTTTTTTTTATTTATATTTTTTTTGCATAACATCAGCATAACATATTTATCAGTGACTACGGTTATTAATTTGCTTCAGCGAAGTGTTGTAAAAGAACTCTCATTATTATGGATAGTACTTGTAAACCAATATTGAATTTATCTTCTTAGTGCATACATAATATCATTAAATACAAGCGACATTGAGGTAAGAATGTTTGCTTAGAGAACCTTGCAAGAATTTGGTATTAATCATGAGTAATGAAGATGAAAATGTTAGTGTTATGTTAATTCTACTATAATAACCATAACGTATGTTCATTTGCAATCAAACCTTGACCTGTGTGTGTATGAAATTGCATTTAATCGATCCAATGAGCTGTAAATGAAAATATCATGAAAATCGTAACACTGAATCGACATGATTTAGTGCATTATTAAAATTGTAAAACTGAGCGTGTATTACTAACATTACCTATGACATAAGAAAAGGGAGTGTATGTGACCGTTATCCTTTCAAACAACTTTACTCAGAAGTTGATCATATGCAGGCAATAGCTGCTCAAAATGCATTATGCATTCAAAAATTCAATATGCAGAGCATTCTCTCTGCGTCAAAAATTCAATATGCAGGCCGTTAGCCGCTACAAAACTCTGTGTCGAACAATCGTTCAGACACTTTAGCTATAGAAAAACGTACATAATAACACTACAACATCATTTGATGCTGCAAAACCATAGAAGGAAACTCTCTTCTGACTGGTTTGAAGACATTAGAACCGTACATTTGGCGTTTTGCCAAGACAATACCATATATTATACATTATGGTATACATTCATATGATTTCATATGAAACACGTAAGAGAAATTCTCAATAACATTATCGAACACCATTAAGCTAACAAAACAAACAACTTCTGCATCAATGTTTGAAACGGCATAGCGGAAAGTACAATGCCCCCTTAAGATAGGTAAATACGGTACGATCGATATGTGTGATAGTAGCGAAACATGTATAATGTAATTTGAAGTGTCAAGACGAGTATGTTTGATGTTTGATATAAATGCTTAGGGCACGGAATTAAACTTAAAGGTCCATTCGCACTCTCTGTAGTAGAAATCTTAGCAACTCTGATGTATGTTAATGACAGTAAGTATAACAATGTTATTTACTCAATAAAAAAATGAAATATAGCATAATTTAGATTAGTGTTGTTAATCGTTTGAAATTTACGCACTAACTTTCAATTTGTCATTTTTAAAAAAATCAAAATAAGAGACAGAAAATCATACCTTTGTGAGATGTACCACAATGAAGAAATATTCTTGATATGAACTAATAGCAAACAATACATCTATTGTCTCTAATACCGAAAGAGTTCAAAATGTTAAAGTCACTTTCACTGAGAAGGAGACTGTTAATGCTGTTGTCGCTGATCTGAGGAGAGTGTAGATGTCGCTGCAATTCATTTTAGGTTGTAGTTATGTCAAATGTGGAGCTGGACTTAGCACTGTATGCATTCGAAATGTCGTAGTCTCAGGTGTTACTGGAAAAAGAATTATCATAGGCGATGGATGCATTTTCTGTTGCAATCCTCTCATAGCTGCAATCATATTCGTTCCATTGTGATATTTCTGGTTGCTGTAGTGTCTAAAATGAGTGCGGTTGTTCTAATTTGGGTTTTCTCTTTGGAATATGGCGGCGCTGTCGCTTCTGGAGTTGATGTAGCATAGCCGGGCGAAGTGAAGTCTAATGGTGTTAAGAGAGGTGCGGTTGCGTATGTTGTCAGTCTCGCAGAGCCAGGCGAAGGAAAGTCTGATGGTGTTAAGAGTTTCGGCAATAGTCTATTTCTTAGATAATAATTCATGACACTTATTCTTGTTATTCGTCCACCACTATATTATGTTAGGATTATTGGTAACTGGAAGGAATGTCATTTTCCACCACTTCAAATTCAATAACTGTAAGGATCGCTTCTCGTGTCTAGTTCGAGAAGGCAGAAAGTTCAGCATTCATAAGAATAAGGTGTCACATATGATGGTGTAGATACGGTTACATCTTTTTGTGGGGAATGCTTGGCTGCGAAGAGGTGGGATCGCTGTAAGAAATAGACATAATACTCTTGAGCATGGACCCGCACTGAGAATAAAACAGCTCAAAGCCTTTTTATATTCTGGAAGCTGCTTAATCACAAGTGCTATATCCAGTCTCAAAAGATATTTGTCTAAAATGACGCGTGCTTCTCGCGTGCTTTCCAAGGACAGGTTTAACTTTATATCAAGTTTTAGTGGGGGGGTAGAGTGTGAGTGTGGACGGTATTTTTCCAAGTAACGACCTTTTGGATCATGTCCATAACCTTCCAGTGGTCATTCACATTGTAAACCTAATTAATTTAATTATTCCCTATGGTGATTATCAATTACTTTGTTCCCAACTTCACAACGAAATCTAATAAGGTTTTATTGATTGAATGGTGCAATAAAACATCATTTGACTTCTATCCGATTGAACTGGCTTATTAATTAGGCTTTTTCCATTACCAAGTGAAAGCTGAACAATAATAAATGCTTAATCTAAATTCATTTCAATGTCCTTATTATATTCAGGATATGAATTATTGATTGGAGCACGCTTCTCTTACACTCCAATCAATATCAAAGCACTAGCTTAAATTTGGATGTTTTTATCTTCCAATAACTAGAGATTTCAATATGTTGTACACAAATTAATATTTTCGTTTCTTTCTTTTAGAATTGAGATCTTGATATATATATATATATATATATATATATATATATATATATATATATATATATATATATATATATATATATATATATATATATATATATATATATATATATACACCGATGTACACAACTAGGTTTTATAAAGTGTTACCTCACAACAGGGATAGTCATGCGGATTGGATCTGAGTTCGCTACTCATTGACCATGGCATCTTAGAAATTCACAACACTTTCTCTCCCTGACGTTTGCTCCTAATAATTGACTAATTATTTCGTGCTAAGGAATATTTTCCCATTGCACCGAATTCCAATAATCACACAAACCTACAAATTGCTTAAAACTAAATGTGCATCTCCTTAATTTTATTACATTAACCCCGCCTTCAAATAAAGATCACTCGTCTTGGAGTGATACAAACGTCACGTTTCTGTGGTCCAATCAAAATTGATTACTTTTTCACAAAATCAACCACCAACCCGATTAATGATTCCCAAACATGATTAGGACAAAACCAAATTTTATTTATGAATCACTAATTGTTAAATATCAACAATGAACACAAATTAAGCAAGCTGAATCCAACAAAAAAAATGTTCCGACAAGTCATTAGCGTTTAAACTCTCTCATAACACTCTTCGGAAAAGCCGCAGGAAATACTTTTCTATGCATAGTCTCTAGCAACAAGACAATACATGTAACACAAGACCCCTCCTGTTTACCCGAAACAAAACTCAGGTTTTGGAGTTTGCGTTTCCATCTGGAATAACACGTCTCCAACAAAACCTTAGTGCTCCGCACACAACACACTTTTCGACTCAGTCTCGGTCAGCCGATCCTATCTTCGTACAACTACTCACAACTAATTGACCAACACTACAGCCACCGAACATTGACATAAGAGAGTATACTCCCAAAGCAAAAGTTTGGAACAGCATCACATAACTGATTCAACTAAACTGTGGTGTGCAATACCATTACTTCATGCTGACAATTAATTGACATGTGCTATTAGTTGTCCTTCAGAATTTCCCAACTGGACACAATTCCATCTAAGCAGGCAATTCATACTACGCATGATGGACACCACGCTGGCCCATTATGACTGTCAAGGTCGTAGCGAACAATTTTAAAATACGCTGTACGAAACAATTTCCAACTGGCAAGTCGCTAGCAGATCAACGACAATACAACACAGGAACCTTCCTGTATACACCGGGGTCAGAGAATGCGTTACAAAGAGAAAACACGTTCTCTTACGAACCCCAAAAAGTCAACCATGTCTAACAGCCTAACTGGCTACAACACAATTGTCGTCCAGACCGATACTAGACAAGACACTGCCTCTCTCAACTTTTCACCACAAGTACTTTTTCTACAGCGAAAGAAAAAATAATCCACTAATACCCAAACAATCACACAGAACACAAACACTTTCCTTTCTCAAGTTATGTCTGTTCAAGTGACAGCACAAAGCAAACCAATCGATCTATTTTCTAAATTCTGGATGCAAGCAGCAAACACTTATATAAATAAAAACTGTTCTTGTCTAGCATTGCACGCAATCAAACTATACAACTTCTTCCTAACAAATATGAAAAATATACTGTCTTGGCAAAATTAATTTGATAGATTCAAGCATATGTACATGCCATAGGGCACATATTAATTGATATTACTGTGCGGCTTTGTATCACAACCCATTTGACGATTTGTCCTTAACCCAACCAAATTAATAATCACCGGGGCACAATTTTTACCCACCTATTCACACACAAAAAAAATCATATCGCCGCTCCGGTCAGCTTACTAGGCAAATGTGACTAATATCAAATTTTTATCCTGAACGCCTATTTTTTTAAAATTGAGTCTCTATCAAATCCGACATCAATATACGGCAGCGAAACTGAACTTTTGCATGTTTTTTTCGAATTGGATCGGTGTTTCGCTCCTTCCTGTTAGTCACCACCTAACAAATTTATGCAATGCATCGAGAGTGCATACATTTCCATCACATTTATCTTCCTTGCACGCAGTCGATGACACAAGGAACTAAATATCTTGTCGAAAAATACAACACTATCAGCTATGGACAGGGAACATTTAGATGAAACTACTGAAAATTAATTTACTGTTCAGCCTTATACCGATATGCGGGCACGACGCACTACATTGTGTCGCTTTCAAAACTGTTCCATTGTTTCAATTTTTTTTTGAAAATTCCCGTTAATACAGGTAAAAAGGAATCAATGTTGACTGCCCTATCTCAACCGACTTTATTTTGAAGGAAAGGAATCGGCACACGAATCCAAAGGAAGCAAACTTGGCTTCCTTATTTCGACCGAATTAAAAAAAAATCTGCACACTTGAATGATACCAAAGTCAGTTTCCGCAGCTGGTTTAAAATAACCTTTGTATTTGATATCCCGTCAGTAAGTTTAGGCAAGGAGTTTATTGCTTGCTGTCAATTGTTCTTATCCATCACAGGGGCTTCTATTTGTTTTCCATATGTAATCATAATTGAAGTGTGCAGGGCAAATGGCTTACACAACAAAAACTTGCTTTAGTAATACTTTTGTAACTCGTGCTAGCGAAAGGATTATCAATTTCACTCTCAGTGTATGCATTTGAAAATAATGTTTTCTATTTGCCATTTACCGTCGTATAGCAACATGGATACAATACAATCTTGGTCATTTTGCACTTTGTAACATATCATGCGTGAATGGCAGATGCCTTCATGCAATCGGGTGATATTTTCGTATCTTGCGATTGCGTTATTTAACATAAGCGATACACACTACAGTCAGGATGCATACGCAAGCCTGCATCCACTACATATACGGAGTTCGTGGATATATTTTTTCTTTTATAAATTTCTCATGATGAAAAAAGAACGAATTAATGATAATAATGCATGGTAAGTTTCATTCATTTTATTTTCAAATAAGCGTATTTTTTTTCAATTTGTTTGTTCCGTGGGGGGGGGCAAGTTCAACACAAAATTATTTCCTTTCTTCTTTGTATGCAGCAATGTAGCTAATATGATTGACAATATTGACTAGTAGTGACAAGCTTTCACTTTACGCTTTTACACACGAAGACAACTTAAAA
This sequence comes from Potamilus streckersoni, assembly GCA_016746295.1. NCBI lineage: Eukaryota > Metazoa > Mollusca > Bivalvia > Unionida > Unionidae > Potamilus > Potamilus streckersoni. Next base: position 253,316 of record JAEAOA010000933.1, on the reverse strand, counting down.
AATTAAAAACAAACAATAAAATTAATTTACAAGAGTTTCATATACAACAACTAAACACTGGCAAAATGCCCATCTCTCTCTCTCTCTCTCTCTCTCTCTCTCTCTCTCTCTCTCTCTCTCTCTCTCTCTCTCTCTCTCTCTCTCTCTCTCATGTGTAGTCGAGTGTGTGTATTATATGCAGCAGTGTTACAAACTGAAGCCTAAAATTAAATATATTTGTGATAATATCTCATGTACACTGCCCTTGGAAAAGTGTATGCCAATTCTGCAGAATATTATCTCTTCAGTGTTTTTTTTTATAAATCAATATTAATAATTTAACCGAAAGACTTAAACTGAGAATGTCGTTCTGCAGATGTATATATTTTTAACATAAAAATAGGATACAAATATTTTAATTAAAACGACCAAGATATGTCAGTTTGTATTTTCTCTGATATATGTACGTTACGAATTATGACTATTTTCTTTGAAAGAATATCAAGATAGTTTGTTTAAATTTTGTTTTTCTCCTAAAATCTATTCCTAAAACCAATCTTACAATCTTCCTAAAACCAATCTACTTGTTGTTTGAAGAAAATGAACTTCAAACTATTGTTAAGTTAGGCCGAATTCTCTTTCGTGTTGGGCCGAATCGTCTTGGGCTGAATTGTCTTTGGTCCAAATTGACTATAATCCGTCATAAATGACTCAACTTTATCATCACTCACTCCATACGATCCCACCGCTTGAATCCATTTTTTTTCTTCTGGTAAACAGGGTCTTTTGGAAAAAGAAGGAACCCTTTATCCCATCATCACTTTTTTGATTACATCCATCTGCAACACAATGCACCATATTTGCTGTACAAAAGCACGATCGAAAGATATATCACAGACATTTAAGTGGAGAACTTAAACACTTGAATGGCTAGGTTAAAAAAAAGGATAAATGTACATCATAGTCGTTTTTGGCACGCGTAAACTACCGATTTTTCCGGAGATTACCTAATAATTTTTCATTTAAAAAGAGGATTATTAAGTCTAATTAAACATTTTTATGATGTACCTACACAACACATGCGTTTATGACTATAATAATACCACACTTTTGTACAATATAGGTGGCCAGTGACCTTTGTCTAAAATTCTTCTGCAGGGACAAAAGTGACAAATTGTCTTTAAAATAATTGATCTCACCGAAAGTAGGCAGTTATTACTATCTTATGGTGATCAAAGCTAAAATTCCACAATAAACACTCTCAGACATTTCGCAGTTCTTATTATAGTATGGTGCTCAAATTTCTGCAATAAACATGCAAATATAAAAATTAATATTAATCAGAAATACATAAAATATATTCTTTAATAGAAGTTTGTCTAATAGTGCATTATTGTTCCATATGAATGTTATGTAACAATCACCACAAATCCAATCACTAATTGAATAGGTTGTACGCCTCAGTTCGAAGGTGGGCAAATCACGTTTACTCTTTCAATGTTTGCTCCTTACAAATTTGTATGTTAGAAAACTCTACAAATCTACCCATAGTTGTAAACGTGTAACTGAGACAGTGTAATCTCCATATATCAGAACAATCTAGTTAATTGGTCTGCGTGATCTACTTTGTTAATCTACCCACGGTAGTGAATGGGTTTAAGTAGTAGGTACTCGTTCTACCCACTAGTCAACAGGTCTAGGTAGTCTGGTACTCTCCAATTCTACCTACTCGAGTTAATGGATTGGTGTAGTAGGATAATCAAATCTACCCTCAGTTGTGAATGGGTCCTTTTGGAAGCCTACTTAAATCTATCCAATATAGTTAATTGATAGGTGTCGTAGGGTACACTCCAAATCTACTCACTGTAGTCAATATTTATGCGTAGTAGAGTGTTCTCCTCTTCTTCCAAATGTAGTGAATGGGTCAGTGCGATTGTGTGCTCAAATCTACCCGCTGCAGTGAATGGATATGCAAGGTAGGTGCTCTACTCTATCTCCTGCAGTTAATGGTGTTGTATGGTAATGACGTCATACCTACTTACTGTAATAAATGGTTCTGTCTCTTAGGGAACTCATGGTTTTGTAATGAAAATATTGGACCTAAAGTTGAATGCAAGATATATTTCAAACTAATTTAAACCTCTTAACACCATATCAGAGATCTTAACACCATATCAGAGATCTTAACACCATATCAGAGAGAGAGAGAGAGAGAGAGAGAGAGAGAGAGAGAGAGAGAGAGAGAGAGAGAGAGAGAGAGTAGAATGTGAAGTGCATGTTTCAATAGTGTGATCGTGAAACTTGAAGTTAATGCAACTGTTATTTAGTTTTTATTAAGTTCCATGCATCTATTGGTCAACTGAAGATTTGATGAAAATTCACCTCAAGATTAATTATTTACAAACGTCCGGTTCAGCTTTAAAAATATACCACTTCAACGATAAATTTCCTTCTAAAAGCTATCTATCAACATTAACAACTGCATGCCATAAATTATATAAGCAACATATTTGATAATTATGTTTATTAAAATAAGAGTTTCTGCTTGATTGAAAAACTTTACAATTTTTCGATGCCAAATTATAGTGAAGACAAGAAGTGCTTACCTAGATATAATATATCAACTCCACCAAAGTTGATTGAATAAGAAACAGTTAAACTTGTTTTAGTGATAATCTGTATATGAAAACCACAAATGGGACCCATATATTCATAATTTAATATGCATAACTTTAATTTATATAAAATTAATTTTATATAACTCTCATATGATGCATAACATTATAATGCAATATGACAGTACGTCAAACATTTAAATTGCTTGATATGCACACCACATTAGAGATAAAAGCTACTGCGATAAAATTCTGAGATAGAAGTTTCATTTGAAGAAGAAACAAACAAAAAAACATTTGTATTAATGTATTTGTTGTGATTGATGCAGGAAGGTTAAAATTTTATAAACTCAGCAAATACTCAAGTTTTCATCCAAAAGCTGAAATATATCCATTGTTTACACATAGCAAATTGGTCATTTTATGCTCAGAAATACTGATTAGCAAAATGTTCTGTATAACATTGAAGCAGCAGACTTTTTTTTACTGGATCTCGAGTGTTGTTAGTGGTTTACCTTGTATGTTCTGTTTTGTCATTATCCACACAAAATTTATATCCTGTAATATAATTCTCCTGTCCACTTCAAAGTATTTAAGCATCCAATAATAAAATTCGATTTTAACATCATAATGTTATATTTTACAATTCAGTCTAATTATTTTAGTATTAAAATACAATGATGATAAACAAATACATGTATATTTGGTGAAAATACACACAGAAGAATGAGAAGGGAAACTATAGGAGTGTATTACTGGATCACAGTTTCATTATCTTTGAGTTGACGCAGATTGTCATTATAATTTTTTTGCGTGTAGCAAAACATGAAATCAATTCGCATATACAGTGAAAAATTCTTAAAACGAAAAACTCACAATATTGGAATCCCCTCAAGACCGAAGTTTTATTCGTCCTTAAGTTTTCTTTTGTACTGTGATCTTTTTTTTCTTCAGTAGTACGAAACTACCCAGCTTTCAATACTGAAACAGATTTCTTCCCTAATATTTTAATAATCAATTTAAAGAAAAAATCGCAACATAAAAAAACAAACAAAAAAAAACAACTACCACAAAAAGGAAACTATTCAAACACGAAAATATATTTTAGCTTCTGAATTCGGGACATACGCAGGGACCGATTAATTACGGTATGTAGTAGAGTGATAACGATCCACGCTCACCTCAAGTCAGGCCCTCAACCATGAACGTTATTAATTATACGGAGTATTTGAACATTGTCGTGTATCATTCATGATCTAATGGACATACTATTTCATTCCTCAAATGTTTCGTGTGATGACTTTGTATTGGTATATGGCAAAACATTATTTTCTTATGTGGCATGATGAGATTTGCAGAAGTAACGTATATTGTTCAGATAATTCTTCATTAATTACGTGTATCTCTCTCTCTCTCTCTCTCTCTCTCTCTCTCTCTCTCTCTCTCTCTCTCTCTCTCTCTCTCTCTCTCTCTCTCTCTCTCTCTCTCTCTCTCTCTCTCTCTCTCTCTCTCTCTCTCTCTCTCTCCAAATCTACCCGAACGTTTAATTTTAGTATGGTTATATTTGTTGATTGTTTGTTAGCAGACGATTTCAATGCTTTGACACATACTTTTTAAAAGGCCAAGATAATAGCAGACTCTTTATAAGAGAAGACTATATTTGCCATTGTTATTAGGTAATACGCCGACAAATCAATGCTAACCAGGCCTAGCCCTAGGGCAAGGCGAACCAGGCAAATGCATTGGGTCGCACTCCCCCGCATTGCATTTTTTTTTTTTTGTTTGGGGCCCCGTACTCATTGCTTGCTGCCTTGGGTCCAGTACAACCTAGGCCCGAGCCTGATGTAAACACTACCATTAAGAACACCAATGAACGATATGCTTTGTGTTTATTTAATAGTCTAACATTTTCTTGACCTTAAAAGATTAGTTCATTTCTGATAAACCTAATAAAATCAACATTACATTTTGTCAGTAGAACTCACATATAGCTATCGTATGAAAATGACCCTTGGGAATATTACACACTTTCGCTAAGACCTATATTGTCAACGATAACAATCATTATATCGATAACAATCCTTTTTCTGCCTACTCAACTATTAACGGACAAAAAAGCATGTATTACCTTATTTGTAAGCCCATCATTTAACCACACAACTGAATCAAACCGAACGATAATGAAATTCGATTAGAACGTTTAGTATCTAACACTGAATTCACAACCACGCTAAGAGTACATTTCAACGCACCCGGAGGAAAACATTTTGCTAAAATGTAGCCGGTGTTAAAGAAGCTGCTGAAGAATTTGTCTCGTATCACATGTGGATAGATCTTCGCATTATACCGTCTTGCTTCACACATAAGAATTCATGTTGAAATGATGGGAACGTTGGTTGAAAATAAATAATTGAATTAACCACCAATAAAACATAGTACTAAAAGCAAGGATAGGAACAACAAAGTTGGAAAACGAGAAAAACAATTATCGGGGTTTTATTGCCACCTTCCATATTAAATGACTGCCGACATGCTTCTAGTGTCAACATTAAAGTTTACGTTTTATTTATTGTAGGGATAGTGAGGGTTTTGTTTTGGTTTGGTTTTGGTTTTTGTATTGTTTTGTTTATTCTTCTTTTGTTTGTTTGTTTCTTACATAAAGTTGGCGGTTTATGAATAATCTTCTAAAAGGCCATTAACGACGCTAAGTTTAAAAAAGAGATATTACTGGCAAAATAGTATATATATATATATATATATATATATATATATATATATATATATATATATATATATATATATATATATATATATATATATAAGCATTCTCAGACGCACGAAAATTCTAGAGGTATTTAAGACAGCAGACTTTTTTTTGTATATAATACCCAAACATACTGAACTTAAGGTATATGTATCCACATCTGTCCACCCTGGATAAAATAACCATCATCCGTTTACAAAAATTAAAAAAAAAAAACCTTGGTCGTATCCGTCACATCAGGTCACAACAAGGTGAGTTATTCCGCTTGTCTACATCATGACAGTGAAATATGGGTTCACAGGTCACCAAGTGGTCTCAGGTGCTCGCCTTAACAGATTGATGTTATCTCGCCTCTGTCCGTTTGGGTTTTAGACGTGGACTCGGTCAGCGTGGGTAGGAGAGATTGTTTGTGCTCACCAACTTCTGTTCCCGGTCGTCCGCGGGTCAAAGGTTTAAATTGCAAGGGTTATGGTTAGTGGATGGCAGATATAAGTTGCATGTGTAATTATTTACAAATAATATCCACATGCGAGGTTCAAAATCAATCTTATTTTGCAGCAATATTTCACGAAGGAAGGTTTGAAGGAAAGAAGGAAAGCAGTAAACCTTTCCCCAAAATTAATCTGATTCATAAACCATTCATTAAACGTTCCAGTCCACTTATATGTGATCCTTTTAAGCATTATTCATGGACGTTTGTTAAATATTCATAGATGGTTCTTTAAAACGTATTTTCGGCTTATAATGAAGCAATGATTCAGTCTCTCACCCAAATGATGCTTTTTTAATTCAGCTACAGCTCAAAATTCTTCTCAGCAAATCTTTAAATATCTTATCCCACCATTGCCATGCTATTAATCCCACCATGTTCATGATATATATCCCGCCAAGGATATACTATTTATCCCACCATGGTTATGTTATTTATCCCACCATGTTTATATTATTAAATAACACCAAGGGAATGTTATTTATACCATCATGGTCAAATTATTTATCCCAACATTTTGATACTATTTATCCCACATGGTCATACTATTTATACCACGATGGGCATGCTGTTTTAACCACGATGGGCATGACATTTACACCACTATGGACATACCGTGACGAAACAAAAACAAGGTATCTTATCCCACCGTGCTCATGCTATGCCGAAACCGAAACCAAGTGTCGGTATTGAATAGACCTGGACTTTCCTTGGTTTGTGGTTGTTTTTATATATAGAAAAACATCACAAAAAGCTCAGCTTTGACATTGAATGCAGCCGTAAGACATCTAAAATATCCTCAATATTTTAAGATTGAAATTATATCAGATTCGTTGTAAGTATATACAGAAAAGAAAGTGAAGAAAGGTCGTACAACCATACAAAAGTAAATAGTGTATGAATCAAATATGAACATTTGGTCTTGATATACCACTTTTATAGCCAGAGTGGCGATATCACCTTTGGAACTACGTTCTTTTTCTGTATTATTGACTTTATGTGTGCTATTCAGACATATCTCTCTCTCTCTCTCTCTCTCTCTCTCTCTCTCTCTCTCTCTCTCTCTCTCTCTCTCTCTCTCTCTCTCTCTCTCTCTCTCTCTCTCTTGTTGCTTGTAGACCTTCGAGTCCACATGTATGCAAATCAACTCCCATCAAGAAATGTCTAAAAACGAACTCCTTGCGGCAGAAGTCCCACAAAAGACTTGCTGTGAAACATTCGACAAATTCCGTTAGAGGCTAGTCTAATAATAACAACATTTGCACATGACACTGAAACTGATTCGCGAACAAATGAAGATAGACAAGCCCGCTTCCTGTAAACGGATCTAAGAGGAAAAAGTGTGTATTAGATATAAACAACATTTGGGTGAATATTGGTCATCAGCTGAGTTATACATAGACTCAAGAGGGTCTTCTTTCCGCTATACAGTTACTATGTACTTTTTAGAGAGTGATTGGAATATAGATCAAGTTGTTGCATTAAATGCATTACTGCTTTCATGTTCTATGACTGAACGTTTTTGCATAGTGTAATTGAGAACACTATGCACTAAATAAAGCAGATAGCTTTCAAAACAGCTCCTCCTATGCGCTTGGAAATGAACCTGAACACGTCGAAAGTAGTATAAATTCAGCAGTTAATTAAATTTAAAAGTTATTCTTGCCAGAGCATACAATGTCAGGTGCTGACAAATGCAATAAACGAATTATAAAACATAAAAAGTTTAAACAGTAATGTCTTGTTTTTCCAGTTTTCATTTAAAGTTCTGGCAGTAAAAATGACCAATTGGAGCTGGCAGGATTTTGAGAGGAGCACATGTTTTACGAAGCCGATCTTACACCCATCAATCATACATACCCAAGTTCTAGACATCGGAGTAAACCGCCACTGCAGACATCGTAGCGATATGACTGACAAATTGTTAATGCTACGTTAAAAATCCAAACACACACACACACACACATACACACACACATACACACACACATCAATCATAGACCAAAGTATAGGGAAATACAAGTTGTTTAAACTTCCTGTTTAGACAATGAAAAAGCCTTATTTATGGGCCAGCGTTTATAAATAATGCAGACCATAGAAGTCAAATTCAGTAAGGATTAAAACGGATAAAAGGTGACACTAATGTTGTTTTTACTTTCATTGAATCATTTGTATGGTTTGTTAGGCCATTGTGAAGGGAAAAACTGTGTTATGTTAAGAAACATTAAATCCTAGCCTATTTTCCTAACAACTTTTTATTTATTGTTGTAGTCATTTTTAAAGTGTTTCTTGATTTTTAATACTCTTTAAAGGTTAAACTAACAGCTGACTCTTTATAAGTGAAGCAACATTTGTCGTTTTTATCAGGTAATAGTGAAGCAAAATCAATGAAAAAATTTAGTGTAAAAATAATATTTTCTACTTGTTTAACATTATAATATTTTCTTGGCCTTAAAAATATTTTGTCATTTCTGATACACCTAATAAAATCGATATTAAAGTTTATCTGTAGTGTTCGCATATAGCTTATTATTATATGAAAATAATTTATAACACTATTTCGCTTAGGAATATTAAACACCTTGAGTAACATCTATATTGTCAATGATAACAACGCTTATTTTAGCATTTCTATATTGTTATTGACAACTTTCTTTTTTTGTGCACGCAACCATCGACGAACAATACAATATTAACTACCTGTATTTGTAAGCCTATCATTTTAAAACACCCTCTGAGTCAAAACGGATCTATACTGAAATTCGATTGGAAGGTTTCGTATTGATCACTAAATTTTCAAAAGCACAAGGAGTACGTTTCAACGCACACAGAAGAAAATATTTTGCTAAATAGTAGCCGGTATTAAAGAAGTTGTGGGATACCTTCCTGCTGAAGAGTTTGTTTCATAACACATGTGGATAGATCTTCACATTTTACCCTCTCGTCACACAGCTAAGAACTCATGTTAAAGAGATTGTCGTGTGGAAATAAATAAATAAATAAATAAATAAATAAATAAATAAACACTGAATAAAAACTTCTCCCCAAAAAAAATAACCAACACTAGTAACAAGAACAAGAGCAACAAATCCACATCTAACCAGCCTTATAAAGTAACCAAAATACGGAGAAAAAAAATTATGAAAAACGCCATAGTCGTATCGGTCACATCAGGACACAGTAATGTGATTTATTCTGCGTGTCTACACGATGACAGTGAAATATGGGGTCTCAAGTCACCGAGTTGTCTAAAGTGTTCGCCTTTAGGTCGCCGTCATCTCATTTCTTTTCGCTTGCGTTTGAGTCTTGGACTCGGTCAAAGTCGGTATGTGTGATAGTTTGTGCTCAACAACTTCAGCTCCCGGTCATCCGCTGGTCAAAGGTTTATATTACAAGGGTTATCCTTAGTGGATGGAAGATATAAACTGCATGTGTAAATTATTAACAATAAATATAAACCCTCGAGGTCTAAAATAAATCGTATTTTCCAGCAAAGAAGGAAATCAAGAGACCCTCAAAATTAATCTGATTAATAAACAATTCCTTCACAGTTCCGGTCTACATATATATGATTTTTTCATACATTTTCATAAATATATTTTTCAAATTCACAGATCATTTTTTAAATATATTTCCAGTTTAGAATTATAGCGATGATACAATCTCAAATCCAAATTACTTATTTCTAGTTCTTCTTTATCTAAAAATTCTTCTCAGCAGGTCTTTCAGTATCTTATCCCACAATGGTCATGTTATTGATCCCACCATGGTCATGCAGTATATCCCACCATGGACATGCTACTTATCTCAGCATGGTCATGTTATTTATCCCACAATGGTCACGATATTTATATCACCATGGTTTTACCATGAAGAAACGGAAACAATGTGTCTTATCTCAATTTACTCATGCTATGCCGGAACCGAAAACAGGTGTTGGTATAGAATAGAACTGGACTTTCCTTGGTTTATGTTCCTTTTTAATAAAACCGCTCTGATGCCATAGTGGTTAGAGCGTCTGCTTCGGATGCGGGAGGTCGTGGGTTCGATCACACCAAAGACTTACAAAAATGGTACTAACAACTGCCTCGCTTGACGCTCAGTATTAAGAGGTTAGTGTCAGGACTGGTCTGCCTGGTGTCAGGATAATGTGACTGGGTGGGACATCATGCTACATGTCTGCGGCATGATACTCCACTGCTAGACATCAGTATAAACTGCCACACTGCATACTGAAAAACTGTTAAAGTTACGCTAAAAATCATAATTACCTCATATCACTTTTTAATAACAAAAACAGATCACAAATAACTCAGCCTTAATACTGAATACAACCGTACTACATCTAAAGTACCACAACTATTAAGAAAACATATCAGATTTGTTGTAAGTATAGACAGAAAACGAAGTGAAGAAAGGTCGTAGAGCCATACCGAATGAAAGACTGTGAAAAAAAAACATTTGGTCTTGATGTACCACTGATATCGCCATACTGACAATATCACTTTGAAACTAGTTTGTTTTTCAAAGCATATTTACTCTTATGTGCGCTATTCAGAACGGTATTGATTTCAATTTTTAGATTCTTTCTTTCTTGATCTCCCTCCCTTTCATACGCTCTCTCTCTCTCTCTCTCTCTCTCTCTCTCTCTCTCTCTCTCTCTCTCTCTCTCTCTCTCTCTCTCTCTCTCTCTCTCTCTCTCTCTCTCTCTCTCTCTCTCTCTCTCTCTCTTTAGTTTTAGACCTTCGAGTCTACATGCATGCATTCAATCAAGTGCCATCAAGAAATGCCAAAAACGAACTACAGATGGCTTAAAATATACTTTAGGCATAATGGTTTTTTTTATATTTTTATATAATTAGTTTTCTACATGAACCATAGGTTCAGTCACTAATTGAACTTAATGTCACTTGTTGCTATGTGTTACCAAGACAATATGGTATGCAATTAATATACTGAACTACAAACAATACATATTATTAGAAAAAACCTCGTAACTGAATATTGTTATAGTTTTAAGCATCAATTTTAACTCGCATCACAATAGTGGGCGAAAATCATGGCTAATTTAGACATTAATTAAACTGGAATTATGTGACAATTAAAAATTGGATACAGCGTCTGCTACCGATATAGATTGCAAGATTGCCAAGGCCACACAAACATTTAATTTTAAAGCCCTAATGCTGAAATTTTAACCATTCTTCCAATCTAAGTTTGAAAGGAAGTAAATTATTGGATACATACACTATAACACATACACTATAGCACAACCTACTCCTATCAATCATACACTAACACATAGGGAAGTACTAGTTTTTTTAACGGCCTGATTAGTTCGTGAAAAAGCCTTTTTATAGGCCTGATTTTTAAAAGATAATGAAGATATTGGAAGTTAAATTCTGCATCATTTGAAACGGATACAATTGGCACTAATGTTTATACTTTCAATGATTCATTTCAGTGGTTTGTTTGGCCATTGTGAACGAAAAAATGCGTTATGTTAAGAAACATGCTGTCCTAGCCTACGTTTTTGACTTCTTCATTATTTATTGGTATAGTCATCCTTAACGATCATCTTGACTGCATATTTCCTTGGTACGGTCATTCTAGTCTGTTTTCTTGACTTCATCCTTGTTTCCTGATATAGTGATCTTTACTTTCTTGCCGACTTCTTCCTATTTACGTGCTATAGTCGTCTTTGTCAAGGTGTGAAAAAAATCATTTTTTCACTAGCAAAACTTATGTTCTTTGTAGGAAAAATTTATTGAAACCGATGGGTGAACTGATACATCTGTAAAAGAAAATTTTGTAAAGCCAAAATATGGGAGTAGTTAGCCAATGATGTTTGTAAAACAGGTCTTAGTTGCAATTTCCATTGTGCTAAACCCAAGGTCTTCACAGAAATAGATTTCCCAATACTTGAAAAAGTTTATCTTGATTATGAGGACCGCTCTGGTGGCCTAGTGGTTAGAACGTCAGTTCCGGATGAGGGAGGTCGTGGGTTCGATCCCCGGTTGAGTCATAACAAAAACTTACAAAAATGGTACTAACAGCTGCTTCGTTTGTCGCTCAGTATTGAGAGGTAAATGTTTGGACTTGTAGGCCTGATTTCAGGACTGGGTGGGACTTCATGCTACATATATGCGGCATGATGCCCAAGTGCTAGACATCACTATAAACTGCCATACTGCAGACATAGTAGCGATATGACTGAAAATTTGTTAGAGCTAAGTTAAAAATAGAAATCACACACACACACACACACACACACACACACAGACACCATCTTCAGAAGTACTAACTTACAGATGTCCTCTTAAGCTTCATTAATAAAAAAAATTGTTCTTAACAAATACCAGTGGAAATAATTGGTCAACCACATGACTATATCTGAAAAAGAAGAGACACTTGGCGCGACCGAATCAATAGACATCATGAGTGTTCTAAATTTCGACTCTTGCAAGCAGAAAATAGCACTTTTACTGTGCACTGCTTTGCGACGAATAATTATGAACACAAGTTAACTAGGTTTATAGCTTCCATGTGGGTTTTAAAGCAAGGTCATGATGTTAATCACAGTCTGAAATGTGGTCTGCAATATACAGACCTCGTTCAGCATGTGAGTCACAATTTTTCATGTTAACAAGACAAATTGCCAACGATTTTCGCTGGTACGAGCTTGACAGGTTTGAACTTCAATAACACCTAGGGATTAATCAATGTAACGAAAAGTCACTTTTAGAAGCAGAGAGGGTGAAAAGACCACCTTGCTAGAGGCCTTTTTTGAAAACTAAAGGTTCCTACGAAGGCTAAAACTTCTCTAATTGACCAGATTTTTTTCGACATTTTCACAATCTGGATACTACGCGTTGGTCGTTCACCCTCTCTGCTGCTATGAATTAAAAATCAAGGACCAAAGATTTTATCTAAATCTACACGATAATACCTTGATCTTGGATCAAGTAAGTTTATCGTTATAAATCCAAATGAAAGCGTGTGCTTTAGAAGAAAAAAAATAAATTTATTCATATCCGTATCGCCTGAATACCAAGTATAATAAATAGTTTGCGAAGTATAATTATCTACGCCATTAAACACAACCAAAATATTAGTCATTCCTGATAACCTTAGGTATCTGCGTGTATTTCTGAGTAACATAAATCACGTCAGTATTTTTATGTTTACCTCGAGAAAATATTCTAGCTGGATTGGATTGTTTGTCCAGCAAAACATCATCGTACACTAGGAGATTATTAATGAATCCATCTAAGTCATCAACGGATGGAGCTTCATCAATATCGGTAATAAAATCAATATCATTTTTGTCTTTGTCCAGCAATTTTGCATTTTGATTAAAATCTTTAAGTACTTCGTATCATCGTTGATCATCCACAAATGGCGCTACTATATACAACTTTTTCTACTTAAGCCATCGCATTACTAGATTAAGCAATAATTGTGTCTTCACACTTCCAGACGGACCTATTATAATCATTCTGATAGAATTTGGTAACGCTGTATGGTGCCTTACTGGCTCTTGTTTTCGTGTCGCTGAAAAGTCAATTATATCCATATAATAATGATATGAGTTTATATTGTGTTCAATGTAGAGCAACAACCCCCACCGTCCGATTGACAATGATAACAACAAAAATTAAGAGACGCGCAATTACAGGTAAATGTGCAAAATGTGGTACAAACAAATATAAATTTATTTCTGCGTCGCAAATAGCGTGTGGTGGTGATATTGCTGCATCACTAGGGAAATTGACAGGAGCTCTATGGACTAAATACCCCGGTGAGAAAAACCTTCCGGGATATAATTATTGTGGTCCTGGAACTCGTCTCAATATCAGACTCAATATACAAGATCAACCAAAACCTGGAGAGATTCCAGTAAATAAGATTGATCAAGCGTGTCACATTCACTGCTCCTCAGCGTGGATTCTTACGCGAACAATTACAAATAATTCCTGCGGATACACAATTACCACCAAGCACACTTTTATAAACTTGCAACCACCCGACGTCAATTACACTCCAAACAGGTAAGCATCACATTTTCGCGTGTGTAACCAAGGCTACTATTAATTCTATCAACGGTAAATTGTCTTGAGGCATTGCTCGAATACTGCCACAACATTATTACTTTGCAATTTGTGCAATGATTATTTTGTTGTTGTTTTGGCTTAATAACAAATTCAGCATCTATATCAAAATCCCGATTTTTTTGTTACACTCCTTATAGCTGACTAATTTTTTATTGATATAAAATTTGTTAGTGATTTATTCGGTTATTACGCAATCCATGATATTCTTCTAACTCTAAATACTGCGAGATAAGCTAAATTTGACCACTCAATACGATCATCCACGATCCAAATGCTAGTATCAGCGAGAGTTAATCCCTGCGACGATTTAATAGTTATAGCTTATCCTAACGTCCAAGGCGATTTATCCGTGTTTAACGAGCTCTCAACAACATCAACAGCGACTAAAACAATATCATTAAACACAGATTTTGTATTTAGTGTCTACACCAGGAAGCTCAACATCAACATTTTGTTGTCTAGTATTTGCTGGGCGATAACACAGCGGCACAGGTAACGCTGGGAATTTTTCCTTATGTAACGCAAACAATTTCTTTTGCAGTTCATCACGAACTATTTTTCTACTGGCAACTATCAAATCAGCAGGTTTCCATAAGGTCCAAACATCACTGGTGGACGTTTCTGGAATTACCTCACGCATTACTTTACACTTTATTTTATCTGGTTGCAGTCTTATTAACTTTTTAAACTCTTTCAGCGATTTATCAATAGCTCTATGGTCATCAGATATTTCTTCGTAATAATCTACAAATTTTTTCAGCCACTCATGTGGAGACGATTCAGTAAAGGGATGTGGTTGACCATGATCGCCACACATAATCACAGCAGTATTATTTGGTAATAGCCACTCAAGAAATATATTTAATACCCCAAGCGACACCGTACATATCTCGTCCCATATAATATACCTGAGTATATTTTTTCACCCATTCGTGATGGAGTCCATGCATCTCCGTACCATCTCAAGAAACTATTATATGTACATGATTTTACACTTCGTTGTTTTATTTCCCTGGCGAGTTTGTGCGTCGGTCTTAAAACAATAATATCTAAACTCATGAATATATTAATCGCACGAGATTTTTTTTTACCTGAATCTCAAAACGCATTAAGATAATTAGTCTTATTTCTAGATACATGATCATACACAGATGGTGACAAGTAGTTTGATACTTGATTATTTTGTAGTATATCTCCGTAATTTCAACCTCGGCAGATTCAGAATTATCATGTTTTATTCTCATGTACCGCATTCACCATTACCGAGTAGCGGTTTTAATTAATCTTTTTGGGGTATAGAAAATGAATATGTCGCGACTCTGACAGCGTAACGAGGAAATCTGTTTATCATTGATAATTGATTTATCGAAACTTACGCTAGCATCGAAGATCTTAAATGAGTAAAATGCGGTGAATCGCCATCAGTACAGCTCACAATGGTACCTAGTTTTGTTTCGTCTGATAAATAATCATTATATCGGCTTATAAATTTGTTTTTCTCCATCGCATCAGCGATTAAAAAATTGAGTTCAGCATCGTCCATAATCAATCATGTACACGCTCGTTTATGATCATGTGATCCTCCTTGTGTAAAATTACCGATTATATTTCTACCAAGATCCTTTGCCAGTTTCTCATCGTTTTTAGCATCAGATATATCAGGTTCTGGCAACCAAACTTGTTTCTGCACGCGATATGGTATAATAGATTCAGTTACTTTCAACGATATTAAAATTTTAACATCAAGCATGTACATCAATAGTATTATTGGTGCACAGATTGTTCTGAAAATGTCTTCAAAACCACACATAAACAATCGCCTATAGATCCGAGTATAACTCAAACGACTCTATGCGGGCGAATCCGGTTAAATCAAAATCTGGTAAAGGTCCATTTATCGCAACCCTGGTCATGTCATGTCCAGGTTAACCAAATGACTTAAAGTATTTAGAACACTCTCCATATCCAAGAAAACTCACATGATAACAGGCTACCATATCAACTGAGATAACGTCGTTACAATTATCTTTGTCGTTGTAATTACATTTAGTATTCCACAATCCACCGTGTCCGTATTCGATACAACTCGCCATGACATCTTCAAGAAATTCTGATCGTGTCGGTTTCCACGAGTTATTCCCTGAGCGAAATGAGCAGCAACCGATGGTACGGACAAACAGTTACTTAGTAATTGTCTTACATTGACATCGTCAGAAGTATATTTCAGCGCAAGGTTTTTTATTTTTTTTAAAAGGAGATTCTGTACGATAAATATCGCCATTAGACCGTACAAACTGATCATAATATTCACATTCCGAACTCTAAAACAGCCACACAGACACATGGTCACTTTAATGATATCACCGACAGCATCAAGTACATCACCGTGGTAAAACTTTAATCGTTCTATCTCGTGGAAATACAGTTATTGCATTAGTCCATGCATGTGTAATATGATCAATAATATACATGGAAGCTCCTTTGGATTTATATTTCAGTTTGTACAAAATATATATTTTCAATGTCTTCACAGTTATTGGGAATTTTAATTTTCTTTCTAGCTCAGCAACGTCACTGATAGACGCTCTAGTATTTTCAACATTTCAGCCCATATATTTATCTTTTTACGTCTTAAATCCGTTAGACCATTTTCCGTGTCGCGTTTGTGAAGTGTTCTATAACTCGCACTGCTATGCAATTTATACTTGACGAAGTCAAGGATGACAATTTCATTTGCTTGAGGTCTCCAACATCAGGTTTAGGTTTATCATTTAAGAGATAGAGCGCGTACACTACCGCAGTTACTGGATCAGATTGCTCATAATACGGCTTGTCTATTCCAGTCAGTATTCCTAGTTCAGACTTTTCACCTAGGATATTATTATTCCTTGACTTTTGAACGGATTTGCGCTAGTCTCGGATGATCCAAACATCATTGTCGGTCTTTACGAATAATTTTATTAAAATAATATATTTCCGAACAACAAGGTAGTCAGTAATCTCTCTTCCTCGTTTGTCACTCATCACATAGACGGCATTTCCAATCCTGAATGTGGACCACACAAGAGCTGCACCATCGTCGCGAAACTCCTTCTTGGCTTCACGGATACATTTAGTTATTTCCGCATTCAGTAAAGTTAGATCTTGCATCGAGAAACTAAATTTATGTAGCCTGTAAAAGATCAAATCTAGCTGCGGCAGGTTCAATTGTGGATAATTCCTGCATGTTATAATTAAGGCAAATATGTATTTCAATTGAAGTTTTAATTATATATATATATATATATATATATATATATATATATATATATATATATATATATATATATATATATATATATATATGATTCAACCAAATTACTGCCGATGGCTTAAGTTTGGTTACACGTCTCCGTGTAACGAAATTGCGTAAACGAGATCTGCAGTTATCTGTGTTTTTGGTAACAATATATTAACTATTTTATCTTAAACACGTAATGCGTCCGTATAGCTCAATTGATAACGTGCTGAAACTCTCATGGGGTGTTATGCTTCGAGACTCGTGAAAGACATGTCTTCGGGGGAGATTTTAGGTCAAGATTTATAATATATTGGGGTTCTTCCCCCTGTCTTCATGTAAGTACACCAATCTACTACGTCAACACGTGGTGGATCCACTTTTGTGAATCACCCAATGGTTGAACATTGGAGGCTGGTGTGATGGCATGAAGACGGTATTTCATCATATCATATCATATATCATTATCGTCGTCATCATCATAATCATCATAATCATCATCATCATCATCTTCATCACAAATGTACAGCGGGGGTGATATGAGGTCGTAACCTTGTGACTTCACTAAAGGTGTACACCACACAAGGGCCGTTCCAAAAGACACATAGCAAAACTACAAATAAACCCAATGAGGTTCCAGATCACAAGGACCAATCAGCCTTTGAGTTTCTAGAGTTTCGTTTTGGATAGTTAGGAATTCGTATAAGACAATGAACAGAATATGGTTGGTCCCTAAAATAGGATCTACACGTGTATAAACAACCATCTGAGTTTCTAGAGTTTCGGTTACAGATATTTAGGAATACTTCCAGGGAATACAACAAGGATTCTTTTTGGGTAAATGTCTAAACAAAGAATCTCATTAGGTTTATCTGATATAACTATGCAATGGTAGATCTAATGCATATTTTTGTTTATTTTATATTAAATTTTATATAAAATATACATTTTTATATAAAGAATTTTGAGAATATCAATGTCATCGTTTCTACGATTAAAAAATTACAACATAATGGTATCAATGTATCTGACAATGTTAATGCTGAAAAAATTCTATGTGATTTTGACTCGTTTCAACAACGTAAACACGAGAACAGATTCACACTATCAGCTGATTATAATCTGACCAGGAGTCAGATTCACACTGTCGTGATGATATGACATTTATAATATTATAAGTGATCTTATTACATATTCTCTACTACAACGACTATCATTCGTCCACCAGCACCTTCGAGTAACATTGATTTATCGCTGAGTATAACTGCGATTGGTCTGTAGTTTGGAATAACTCCGACGTCTATATTAACACAAGCTCGAAAATGTATATAAACTACTGATTGTCTGGTTAAATCTAAATGTTCTAGTGAGAAGTAATAAATCGGATACAGCGGTGTAAATTTAGTTGTGATATTTGTAAACCAGAATTAGTGTTTTGATCACGTTCCGTGAATGTCATTATTCGATAATAGGCACGTGCCACATGATTTTGATCGAAATCTAACAAAATATCCTCGGATGGTTCTTGATGACCATTTATCCTTAATGAAACCTCGGAAATACCAAGTTTATCAAATATAATTATAATTTCATCTTGATCGTGGATTATTTTGTAATGCAATAAATATGTCTTAGTACAGAAACACCTTGCTGAAAAGCTATTGGCCATGTTAATAGACCATTAATTGCACTTTGAAAAGTATCTGTGGTCATAGTTAACCATGACAACGTTTATTTACCATCTGATTTATAAAAAAGTAACCGTTGTTCTTCATATATCGAGGGGTAATCACTGCCATCCACAATGAAAATTTTGCTAATACTACCATACCAGCATCAGCTGCACTAAGTCGCCAGATTTCATCATTATCACTGCCTTTTCGCACAAGTAAAACTATGTTTAGTTCCGAAAATGACTTTCTTAACATTTCTACAAATTCCAAAGATGTGTGACAACGGAATTGCTCATGAAAATGCTTTCCTATCACCTTTTAACATTGATTTACGTACTGCAAATCCTAAGTTAAAATTTGCATTCATTTGCAGGGACATCTGCAGCTCCTAACGTATCTCTCACAATAGTTACGTTTCTACTTTTGGAAAATCAGTTGTATCCTTTGCAAACATCATTGATGGTCCAGCCAATCTTGAATAATCATCGCTGTATCATGCTAGACCAAGTATCGTTGTGGCAACGTCGACGTCTTCCTGAATTGATTCAATATTTTTCCGTCAATCATTTACGTAGCGTTATCAAACAACGCCATAATACCATTATTAACAAAACCCAATTCTAACATCATCGACATATGTAGTATTATCGTTTTCAAAATTTCACCTTCGACTTCAATAAATGCTTCAGCTGGTAAGAAATATCTACTTGCATCGTCTACTCTCATCTGGAATTCGTGCGACGTAAGATTAATACTGATAATCATGAACAGACTCATCTTTGAGAACTGGTACATGCATGTCAAACGCCGGATCAGATATGTGCTTGAACATCTTTATTAGTATCATCTTCGTCTAACACGAAGACCACTTCGGGAAGTGAGACCACTTCCTGCTATCAAACTAGCGATTATATTTTTTCCTTTTTCGACATTGGTACATCAGCCAACTCCGCTAGTTTTTTTTATTAGCGGCTTCACTTATCTTTTTACTTTCACTTGCTGGCATCATTTCAGTGCTGGCCAATTTTATAGGTTGAGGTCGGGCCGCTTGCGGTCTGCGTATTAATCTTGTTAGTCTATTTTTGATTGCTGAGAATGTTTTGCTAGTAATATTACCAGCAGCTTATATACCTTTTTCACGAACAACATCAATAGCTTTCAGCTGCTTTGCAATATGTATTGCTTTTGTGGTTACTCTTCTAAACGGACTCTTAACAGCATGACCTAGTCCATCGCCGTAGGTTGTTTTGTACACCGGTAATCGATAGTTTATTACCCTGACCATGGTTGGTCCGCGTTGAGTAACATACACAAGCGTTTTGTTATTAAGTGACTTTATCACTAATTGTATCTTATCACTGTGGTAGTCATCGGCGATTTCATTCATGGGGGACCGATATACAATCATATCCATGATGCCACTTGTAAATAATCATTTGCAAATATCAGCTGCTTCATTAATGATTTCTGATGAATTATTACCAGCTCGTTTTCCTCCAATAAGAATTTCTAGTCGATCAACATCAGAAAGGACATTATTGGGACAAGTAATAAGATCACTTCCTAGACCACTTCCAGTTGCGTCTTGAAATTTTTCTTCTGCTGTTTTAACTGGTTGTCGCGGTGATTGCAATCGTTTCATTGTTTTGTTTTTTTCATTCTTGTTCTCGTTGTTGTAACTTTTGTTGTAGTCGTTGTGATCGTTGTGGTGATGGTGGTTTATATTGTTGTGGTAGTACTTGTGGTGAACGTTGTGGTAGTAATGATGATTGTTTATCTTGTTCAACCTTTTCTATGCAATTATTTACAATTTCATCAAATCTGCTAAAACTTCTAATTTCTTCATTAGATCTGATTTCTGGAATACCAGTAGAGATGCGATATGCATCCTTGATCCAATTGCCAGGGCTTAGAGATTTAACATGTTCTGATTTTACATATTTTTGTCTTTCATAATATCCAAACGCGGCAATTTCAAATAATTGGTATGGATCCCTGATAGAAGAAATACCTTCAGGCGTAAATTTATCTATTATCTTAGTTGTGGTTCTTGATGGTTGAGGAGGTTGAATGGTTGGTGGTTGAGGAAGTTGAATGGGTGGTGGTTGAGCAGCTTGAAAAAGGCCAGCAATATTCACAGGCAATGTTGCAAGAGCTCTTTGTGTTGCCTCAGTTGCTATAACAACTTTCTTTGTTGGTTCGACAATCGGTTTAAATAATTCTTCTGTACCTTCTGTGAATTCCACCTGAGACTACTGACGCGATTGTAGTTATTGCTTAACAGAAGCACGAACAGGTAGATATTGCCTCTAGTCGATCTCGAGCTAATTTAGCTGAGTGTGGTTATCCAATACTCATTATTTATAATATTTATACTGGCTGTTTAATTCATGGTAGCAGAGAGGGTGAACGACCAACGCGTAGTGGACAAATTGTGAAAAAGTCGAAAAAAATCTGGTCAATTAGAGAAGTTTTTATTTTTAAGCCAAAAACTTTTTTTAGCCTTAGTAGGACCCTTTAGTTTTCACAATTAAGGTCTCTATGAAACTGGTCTGTTCACCTTCTCTGTTGCTCTTGTATTGAAACTCTTTAACAGCTGACCTTGAAAGTAGACAGGACAAAACAAATTTATTCCAGTTTCTCGTCCTTGTATCACGAGTATACGTCATTGCCTCAAGACCAAACTTTTTTCAAAATAAAAACTTCCCATCGCAATGCCTACCAATATTTGTAAATATAAGATCCGATTCTGAAAGCAGAATCAATAACACATAGGGCATGTTGCTGTAATAATAAACCTTTCATTTGATTTTCTCCACATTTTTTATTTACAGATCTATGTACAACGTTTATGTGCCATTTTGCATGCCCACGTGCATTTTCTAATTATTGACATTCCATATGTTCCTTCCTCATTTGTTAATATTTTAGCTTTAAGTACGTTGACTTTCTAAAATGCTTCCCGAAATCATCAATGAAAAACGTAATACCTCACTTTGTCTTATTTTATATATTTATAAATGAACTCACCTGATAAAGGAAATAAAAAAAATTGATTGATTCATTGTATGTTAATTGACTTCGACAGTTGGCACTTAAAATTTATCGCAACAGCAAATCGATCAATTAATGTGTGTCTGATAGTGATATACTGGATATGATCTATTGACGTCATAGCTCTATGTGTTCCTTTGAATCGAAATGAATTTTAGAGGTAATTTGGTCGTATCTTTTAATTTGCTCCGGTGATATGCATAAAATTTTGGTTCACTTAGTTTATTCATTTACCATAGATATAAAAATAAATGAATTTTTTTTTCTTTTCTTTAAAGTCAGGATTCATAATATCCAATCTGATTGTGTGTGTGTGTGTTTGTGTGTGTTTTAATTCGTGATTAAGAAAAGGAAAATAAACGTTAACTTTTCTTTAATTCTGTGATATCTTATTTTAATATAATTGATTTAAGTAGTTTCACAACGTTCCGTTTATTTATAAACCGCTACCGATTTGAGCAACAACAGAATACATGAAAATGCACAAAATTTAGTCATTTCCTTCATTAACTTATAATTTCTAATTCAATTGTAGCCAGGGGGTCTTAAATACTATTGGCGTTTTGAATCAAACAGGAGTTTCTTTAGGAATCTCAATAATACTATGAATTTTTCAATTAAATCTCTCTAATCATGCTTATACAGGAATTCAGCATTTTTATTTGTTCAGTTTGTTTTAGAAAAATTAAAACTTCATGTTGCAAATACTGGACGCAGACGTCAAACATTTTACTGAAATGGTCTTTCCAGAAAATAATAAAGCATAGTGAGCATTCTTTATGTGTTTTTGCATCTAGAATATGCATTTGTTTGTAACGCCAATAAGTGCACAGGGTTAGGACACACACACACACACACACAGAGGTTTGAAATTATAATTTGATGAATGACATGGTTAAGTTTTTATATTTTTTTATATCCTTGATACTTTCAGTTTTGATAATCGGAAGGGGTGCAAACAAACGTGAGGGTGTGCGAATACTATAGAACATTCTTTCGCTCATACATTTCTCCTATTGCGAAATGTTTTTGAATGCCTTATTAGGCGACTAAGGGTAGCTTATCTGGTGTAATACTACTTGTATGTAAAATAATTACATTTGAAGTTTAAAATAACAAAATTTTACCATTTTTCATACTTTTTTAATCGAAGTTGAAATTTTGAAATCTGTCATTTTGTCAAATTGGATTTCCTAAGGATTTTTCTTCACCGACATGCGCATTGCAGTAGTGAACATTTAATTTAAAAATATGTAGTCCAGCAAATCTAATCAAAGACGTAAACGATAACTTTCATTTTATATCTGTTTTCTTTTTTAGTAGTTAACTTAAATATTTGTTGTCACATTAAAATCCTAAAAAAAAATTGTCACTTTGTCCAGCAAATTATTGACCTTACTTGACCTGGACACGATCTCGTATTAATCGATAATGAGCTGTCCACCTAATCCTAATTAATAGCCAATAGAATGTCATACATGCAAACAATTTTCAAAGTGACACTATAAATATTGAGCAGTTATCGTGTGATTATTCACCTGCAATTTATTTTGCCTTTTACTGCTACTAAATTGTTTAGTTATCTTTGAAGAGAATACAATCATTATACAAGAATTCATTCCCGAGTTCTTAGAGATAATTCTGACTGTTTCCATAAAGAAGTGACTAAAGAAGGAATGTAAATCAATTCATGTATTTGGTTATGCTGCTATAAGTGAAACTAGCGTGAGAAGAAACAGTTTATGAGAAATATTTGGGTATCGAACGTTCCGACATATAAAATCAATCGTTTCTTATACACTCGTTACTGGTGCTCATTTTGAAAGCCGGGGATTAGAGATTGTATAATAATTCTTCGAACCTGTTTAAGAGACAAAGGTGAGTATGCCTACATACATACATACATACATACATACATACATACATACATACATACATACATACATACATACATACATACATACATACATACATACATACATACATACATACATACATACATACATACATACATACATACATAACTGTTGTCAGGTTACACTGCATGAACACAAAGTTATCCACGTTAATTGCTTTTTTCACATACTTATAATCGCGTTGCATTCATCATACATCTAAACGATACATCATAATTTCCCATCAAAATTTGTGTCTTTCAATGGACGGCAGATACTTTATAACTGACTAAAGGCAGGCGAAAGTGACTCACGGTTGTTTTACATCAAAGTATTACTCGAGAACAAACTGCCTTATTGTTCTGAAAATTACTGCTCTCATATAAACAGCAAAGGTGGTCCGAATGATAAACTTCATAATTATTCGAGACTACCTTGAATATTTATGCTAGACTAAATTATGCATCGGTTGTATTTCGGCATAGCAATTTAAGAAAACTCTGTCCTGGTACCTTGTCCTACAGTGAGCGATTGCGCAATGATATGGTTTATGTTTTAACAGTGTAAGAAATGCTTTTTTTAAATGAAAATTTTCAATTAGGTTTTTCCGTAAGAATCAAACATTTTGTTCGCCAGAAATTTCTCCTCAGACTAAAAGCCAAATCTATTCACACCCAATCAGTTATTACTACGATCAGATTGATTGTAGGATGGGCTGAGAGTTTAGAATGAAAATTATAGTTCGATCATCCCTGTTAAGCAAACAGCTGACATGGACGCAGTGGCAGCTATCGACATATATATGATTTATGATAGTTCTAATGACGTCGAAGTTGCGACTGTTTCGTTTTAAATTTGTTGTCTGGTATCTTACCTTCATCCGTTCGTAAAACAAGAACATACTGGAGTACAAGACTCCGCATACACAGCTACATAACAGACATTTTTCCCTATCCCATTCATTAATTACAGCGAACAGAGGAAAAAGCAACAAGCTTCAATAGTGCTAGAGATGGAAGCTATGGTGTTCAGCTAAGCCTTGAATGACCTCAATAGACGCAGTCTGTCTTAGCATCATGGTCTAAACCTAAGCAAGTTGGACAAGCAAGCAAATCTTCTTCAACTGAAGTTCCTAAAGACAAGAAAAAGAAGACCACCATGGGAAGGGATGAACGACCGGTGCCAGTGCTGAGGGAACACATTACAAAAACATTTTCAGCCAATACCGAGCTCCTGAACCGACTAGCCCTCTCCACCTAAAATAAAAGCAACTACACCAAGCGCCTGCAACAATAGGGTCAGAACAGGGGAGGAATGAGAGTGGGGAAGAAAGAAAGAAAACCCAAAAGACAAGAAACCAAGAGGCGAAAGCGATAAAGAAGTTTTCAACCGTGGTCACATTAACACCAACACATGCAACTGTAGAGGTCGCAAAACTAAAGTTCGAAACCAGCATACTAGAACCTCGGCATATGTCTTGAGACAAAGCATTCGAATTCGGAATTGTAGACCTCTAGTGAAACCTGGTAGCAGCACACTAAACCACTAAAGACCAAAGGCTGGTGATAACGTTCAGGTCATATTATGTGTATATTGCGCAGCAGAATTTCATGCATGAAATTCCAAGGTCGAAGGTTGTAAACATCATATGGTCTTATAAGGCCATGAGTGACGTGACTGGTGGAGAAGGATCATGACCGACTTCTTTATCGGTCAACTTACATTAGATGAGGTATTCACAATTTCAAAAATGATACTCGTTAACTACAGTTATTGTATTGTTTCTTTCTACTGTATATTCAATGAATTTATTAAGATATTTTGACGCACCCTTTTTCATTCTGTAATATATCATGTAACTTGGAAGAGGTTCAGTGAGTAGAATGATTTGTTTATTGGAATCACTGTTTTACAGTGCAGAAGATTAGCATTCAGTTAAAAAATGGGAAATTAATACTTTCAAGGATTTGTATCTCAAACAGAATTAATGTAACGGAGTCAAAAACAATTTTGAGACTTGGTTTCTAACGGAAATACTGCCAAGGATATTTTATGTATATGGGTTTCTTAGTAAAATAATAAAATAAAATAGAGACAGTCATGCATATAATTATATTATTATAAAGGATATACAATTTATCAATTTTTAAGAAATAAATATTTTATACAATTTTATATAGTGCATTGAAATTAGGGTCATTAGGATACAAATTATCTAATTTACGAATCCAATAAGTTTATTGTTTAGTCTATTTATGTCTCCATGCACAATATCTATTGACATGAAAGAAAATTCGAGTAGAGAGTGATTATGGGAATCAAATTGTGTTAAAATATTAGAGGAAAACTGAGGATTTCTATATTTTTATATGAAAGCAATGATTAGTCATTCTCTTAAAAACTTTTTGAAGTGTTTGTCCAACATATTGCATGCTATATATTTTACAGGTTATCAAATAGATCACATCAGTTGATACGCAGTTAGTGTTATAACGTAGAGAAAATTCATCTTTTGTATTAGAGCTACTAACAGAAATATATTCTCTTATGTTTGCACATTGCGATTTCCGGTGTCTATTACGTTTAGATGACGAGAAATGTCTTTATTTTCTGCTGTTTAGTTCTAATTATAAAATCTTGCAAATTCCTGGGTTTTCTTTAAGCAAGAAGATGTTCATATTTGTAGAGATTTTACGCTGTTTTTATTTGATAAATTTAGGAGACTACACTAATTATTGATTATAAGGCCTATATTAGGTAATGAAGGATTATATTGTCTTGTGAAAGGAATTATATTTGCCTCTATTATACATTTACTGTGTTTAAAGGCTCATGTTATGTTCAGCGCACAATCAGTTATATGTGTAGGATAATTTCTATATTGGAAATATGTTTTTAATTCATTCAACGAATTTTGTAATTGACAATGATGTATGTCAAGCAATAAAAAAGAAGCAAAGACAACAAATTTTGAAAATTTAACAAACATTTTAATTATCAAGATAAATGAAAAGGTGAAAGAATCGTAATGTATTATAATCTGAGTCCAAGTTACTCCTTATTATGTTTATAAAAGTTTTAAAGAAATGAAAAGTCTCTTATAAACATCAAAACTGGAAATGTATCGGTCGACCAAGAACTATAAATTCTTCATGATGGTGTTGTCCAGAATTCAGTCACAACGAAACTGCGATATAGGCGCCATTTTGAGTCTTATTGTTACTAATTGTCAACACGTTTGTAGGTATCTATTTATAAATCCTATGTAATTTGCGTTCTTAACAGATTCAAATCAAGTACACAATTTATAACAAAAATATTATATACACCTTACAGCCAGGAATAAGAATGATATAAATTAGTTCAAAAAATCATGCAACAAGCGTTATAGAAAATATAGATATAAATAACTATTAGCTCTGTTCTTCTTTAAAGTTGAATGCAGAGACAATATATCAATATAGTTTGAGATTGTCAAGTAACGAAGAGCTTTTAAATGGCAACCTACGATGGATATAAAATACGTGTTGTTACACACATAATTTTGAATACATTTAAACTTTAATTCCTGTATTATTTGTTTGTGTTGAAACAGCCAAGTAAAGTTTTGCCAACACTACAGTTTTTCTGTATTATTTATTGTCTTGTCTATGTTTTGTATCTGACTTTTGAAAAGACTCATTGAGAGTTGAAAGCGCTCATACAAGTTAGCTACTAGTTTTGCGAGTTTATTCCATGCTTGTGAGTTTATTCCATGCTTGTGAGTTTATTCCATGCCTATAGAAAAACTGTGAAAAGTTTAAGAATTGATGCATCCTGTACCAACAGTTAGAAAGGTGTTAATAAGTCAGAGTTAATTAATAAGTCAAAGTTAATGCTCTTTTCATATTCACCAAGCTGGTTGACTACTATTTTCAACTTACTGAACAGCTGGCATTTGTTTTCAATCAAAATTCAAAAACATCCCATCATTCTGAATAGAATGATGGGATGTTTGGTTGGGTTTGACGTTTTACGGCAAAACAACACATATGGGTTACATGCTGAGGGACTTGGGGTCAAATTGAATGTGATTATTTTTCTGGTTAATAAAAAAAATTACAAAATAATTTAGGATTTCCAAGAAATGAAAAATTGTGAAGCTATTGATCGGAAGTGTCACATTTCAGTTTCCAAATTCTTCATAAATTTGATAACCGTTTATACCCAGTGACTTAAATAAATCTTTTCATTACAGACTGATGAAATGAATCAGAGGATCATTTACGCCTTAGATAGAATCGGAGGTATCATTACGGTTATCATTAACTTCGTATTTATGGTGAGTAGCAATATATAGCCAGAATATGACTACTTGTCTTCATGATTTTGCAATGAAACGGTTTTGAAAGACTATTTAGAAAAAAAGTCATTTAAAATTACTTCATACAATTTTATGGATATATATGTTGGAGTTTTTCTTGAAACAAATGCCATTCTCATCCGTAATAACATTCAACGTTTGCAGAAGCGTTCTTTGTCGTTCCACAGTAGCATTTTGTTAAGTCTTCAAATACGAAGTGTGTAAATACCACAGAATACACGATAATTTTCAATAAAGAAATAACGGTGAATTACGGTATTCTATTCGTAAACATAATTTTTTCAACATCTAGATAATTTATTTTGGAAAGGGACTTATATATATGCTTTATGTAATTTACTGCATGAAATTGCCAAAAACGATAGTTATGGATTTTCCCGGATCTAGCCTTTCTATAATGCAATTATTGTACTCATCACTTTTATCTGTGTTCAACAGTTATCCCTTTTGCAGTATTCCTAGGATGAAAATGCTCCCATAAATCAATAGATATTGATTTTTGATTGTGTTTTTTATACTTTAAAAAAAAAACTTTTATAAAACCTCTGAAAGATTTTGCACGCCACACTATATTTCAATTTGCTGTTCGACTTATGAATACCCGCAAATACAGATGCATCTTTGTTTTTCAAGATGAAGAGAGAATTTTTCTTTTCTTTTAGTTGATCGGTCTTGCAGGATTTTGTGGAGGGCTCGTGGTGAAGTTTGGAAGCAGCATATACGAGGCACAGATAACACCGATAGAGACGTCCATTGAGAATTCCGTCTCTAGTTCCGGTTTAGGTATTGTGCACATCAACCTTGACATTGCAGCCATCCTTGAACCCTTTTCATTCACTCTGATATTTTCTGGATTGTTGATTTTCGTTTTGTGCATCTTTGGCTGCTGTGGAGTGTGCTATAAAGTGGAAGCCATGCTAATCTCCGTAAGTAATAACTAAGATCATCTTCATCTCTAAGTAATTAATATGGCAATCTCAATCTCTGTAAGTAATTACTAGGGTCAGCATCTCTGTAAGCTATTGCTAGGAAATCTCAATCTCCGTAAGTAATTACTAGGGTCAGCATCTCTATAAGTAATTGCTAGGTAATTTCAATATCCGTAAGTAATTACTAGGGTCAGCATTTCTGTAAGTAATTGATGGGTAATCTTCATCTCCATAAGTAATTACTAGGATCAGCATCTCTGTAAGTAATTGCTAGGTAATCTTCATCTCCGTAAGTAATTACTAGGGTCAGCATTTCTGTAAGTAATTGCTAGGTAATCTCAATCTCCGTAAGTAATTACTAGGGTCAGCATCTCTGTAAGTAATTGCTAGGTAATCTTCATCTCCATAAGTAATTAACATGGTAATTTTCATCCTCTTAAGTAATTACAAGTCATCGTTATCTCCGTAATTACTACGGTCATTTTCAGCTTTGTGAGTAATGGCTAGTGTAATTTTTATCCTCTTATGTAGTAACTAGGGTCATCGCTATCTCCGTAAGTAATTACTAACGTCTTCTTCAACAATATATTTAAATGCCATTTCTTAACGTATATTTTCATTTTCACACCTCCGTCTGGTCCACTGATCAGTTTAAAATATTCTTTTTACATCACTATGATGCACTCAAACATTCAACAAGAAAGAAGTCGAATCAGTTCAGCTATTCAGTCAAACAAATGGCCAGTCAAACACTTGGTCGGTCAAATAATCAGTCTTTGTGGTCAATTTAGTAGTAGTAGTAGTCAGTCATATTTGGCAGCATAAACAAACACTTTCCTTTCCGGGTACTTACAACTAAGCTTTCAGATTGTACGTACTAACTTACCATATGTAATCACTTAGTTGCATCAACTGCAAACAACAAATATCTTGATCTGCCGTAGCATGACGCGCCTGCGCGTCAGGTCTGGTTTATTTTGTTTAACTGATTACACACAGCCGGCGCTTTAAGGGATGGCAGATCTGTGTCTGTGCAGTTTGCAGTTGGACTTGGAGTACCGTCGGTATGGATAAGTTATTGGACATTTCTTATTTTTTAGTATGCGGTCATTGTTGGTGTATTGCTTGCTGGGCAGATTATCGTTCTGGCTATTCTTCTTGGTTCACCTTCAACGGTAAGAACATACATACATACATACATACATACATACATACATACATACATACATACATACATACATACATACATACATACATACATACATACATACATACATACATATATATATATATATATATATATATATATATATATATATATATATATATATATATATATATATATATATATATATACTTCTTAAAGAGTTTTCAATTAGAAAATATCATTACTCTTTACACTTTTTTACGATGCACAACAATGCACTAATATCTGAAATGTGCTGATGTGTGTTTTTATTAAAATTAAGTGATTAAAAGGTTAATCGAGTAGCACGAACAATCTGCACCACACGGATTCCCTATGTTTGCAACATATCGATATATTTTTTTAAATAAATACTCACACATTTTTAACGTTAAAATTTCCGTTTCAGTTCCAAGATTCTTTAAAATCTAGTTTAAAGTCCGGAATCAAGGCAGACTATAGAGGTCTGAACGGGACGAATCTTGTCTCCATGGGATGGAATGTCGTCATGCAGAATGTGAGTTTATGCATGCTATAACAGTCTGACCATCCATGTCTGTGTCAATTTTCATAAATATTAATTCGTAAGAAAATACTCCTATCTTATTCATGTTATATATATATATATATATATATATATATATATATATATATATATATATATATATATATATATATATATATATATACTGGGTAAGTATTACTTTGTGCAACCAGTTTTGTCTGAATAGACAACTTACTTAATAAATGCTTTCATTGAATTCCAAAATCAAATGATGATATGCCATCTTATATTTTGTCAACCTCACAAAACCAGTCCATCATAATTAGCTAAACATTAATGATGAACTTTTCCCCCAATGTAAGTTTTACAACAATTTTAAAGTGATCCAAATGTTAAGGCAACACACTAATTAATCGCTTTCTTATTGCACTGGTTTATAACATCATGCACTGTTTATAAATATTTTCCCTCTGTTGAAAGTTCAAAGAAGGAAAGTTTGTGTCTGAAGATTCCATGGATTACTCACACGCTACCATCTATACACTCCTGACTAGATTTGATTTGATTTTATTATGATTTATAACATAGCTTTAAAATTTGTCAGTCATATCACTACGATGTCTGCAGTTGGCAGTTTATAGTGATGTCTAGCACTGGGGTATCATGCCGCAGACATGTAGAATGATGTCCCACCCAGTTACTGTATCCTGACACCAGGCCGACCAGTCCTAACACTAACCTCTTAATGCTGAGCTTCAAGCGAGGCAACTGTTAGTACCATTTTTGTAAGTCTTTGGAATGACTCGACCAGGGATCGAACCCACGACCTCCCTAGGCCACAGGAGGGGTTACTCCTGACTAGAAGAATGGAAACGTGTACATCAGGCATATAAAGTTCAAGTGCAAATGACCATATCATTGACTGAAAGCAGACTACCTAGTTAGAGACACCTGCATATTAGCAGTTTTAGGCTACGAGTCTCAATCTTTTATTAAGTTACTCACCTCGCTATGGAGGTGAGCTTTCAAAATATGTTTTATATTGAATTTCCTATATGTTTATGTACACCATCTTTTAACGAATTGTTTCAAGTCTATCAAGTTCTTCAAGAAAGGAATATGAGAACACC
Organism: Potamilus streckersoni; assembly: GCA_016746295.1. Lineage (NCBI taxonomy): Eukaryota > Metazoa > Mollusca > Bivalvia > Unionida > Unionidae > Potamilus > Potamilus streckersoni. The sequence goes on along the minus strand of JAEAOA010000933.1, from coordinate 221,342 downwards.
TAAAGTTTTACAGACTGCCCCACGTCGTCTCTCTTCGTCTGTCTATCTCCCTCAAAAACATAATAATTAAAAGCACTATTCACTCATCCAATCATTAATCGGGCTTAATTTAACTGTCCAATGAATTATTCGGTAAGAAAAATCTTTCTTTGGTGAGATCAGTTTTTACTCCATGAAACATTTCATCATCATTTTATTTTCCATCTAGATGAATTGTTGCGGTGTAGACAGTTATGAAGATTTCACAGGTGCTGAGAACTGGATCACATCCTACACCTTTGGTATGACCACCTACAACCTGGTGACACCGCTAGGCTGCTGTAAGGAACTACCCAGCAGCATTGATCTATTCTGCGCCTCGTCTCCAAACGACGACAACAATAATTGGAAAACTGTAAGTGTCGTGTTGGCAGGGATTCAGTACAACAAAAAAAAAACAATTTCAAAACTCTCTCTCTCTCTCTCTCTCTCTCTCTCTCTCTCTCTCTCTCTCTCTCTCTCTCTCTCTCTCTCTCTCTCTCTCTCTCTCTCTCTCTCTCTCTCAGAACGGTTACGTCATTGGCAAACTAGGAAAAGGAGCATGTGAGCGCATAGTTTCAGTATTTTTACAATAGATGACATCGCATAATTGTAGAATTTTTACATTTCTTGTGTACTTGGATATTTTGTAAGGTTCAGTATCATATCAAGCTGATGTGATTTAGTTAGATTTTTTTACACACTACTGTATTTGGAGGATGGCATTGAAAAAGTTTGTTCCTGGTTATAAATATGTTTTATGAATATAAAACTTAATAAATAACGATCCTAAACGATTCTGAAAGCATGACTTCATAGTTGACGTTAAATATATTAAACAAGACTTGAGTAGTAACATGAAAGAATTATCTATATTAAGAGTAAGCACAAAAGAAAGCGTTGAATTTACAAGATGTATAATTTCAGTTTTGTTCAACAATATTTAATAACCTTGTTATATATATATATATATATATATATATATATATATATATATATATATATATATATATATATATATATATATATATATATATTTATAACACAGAGTTCTCATTTTAATTTTTCTTTTAATAGGGATGCTTTTCTACGATTTGGAACATTATATTTGGAAACATTAGTATTATGGTTGGACTATTCGTATGTGTTGCTGTAATTCAGGTAAGTTTATAAATATGGGGCTGCGTAATTTCAAACGATACTGCTAGGAAAGTTCTTTATCAGGAAAAAAATAAATAAATAGAAAATCATATACATGTATTTAACACAAACCTAATAAGAAAGCTTAACTATCCAATTGATCGGACAAAATTTTATCATCTCTGATACGAGAAATTAATGAGAGTAACAATAATGCGAGGGAAATAAATTATTCAAGATTATCAATATATAGAGTTACGACTCTGGGTCTTAAACTATGTAGCTCAAAATCAACAAATTAATTTCTCCAAATTTAAAAATTAAAATATAAGAGACACAGTATTGTGAAATAAATCCTAAATAATTCTAAATGTTATATCAGAAATCCAAAATAAAAAATATTCCGAATGATTTCAATAGTCTTGAATATCCTGATGTACCAATAATCTTGAATATCCCGATGGACCAATAATCTTGAATGTTCTGAGGTACCAATAGTCTTGAGTATTTTGAGGTACCAATAGTTTTGTATAATTTTTAATAATTCCAAAATCAGTGTGGATGTGGTCAAATGATTTGTTTAGCGGACTCATGATCGAAAGGGTGCGGGTTCGAATCCTACCATTGGACCAGCCTGGATCAGCTACCGTTGTGTGCCCTTGGGCAAGGAACTTTACTCCAATTGCCTTGGCACTAAATAACCAACTCATGGTGTTGTGCCATAAATCTCAAAACCAAACTATAGGTCTATAATTTGTAACACGATAAGCTGGACATGGAGTTGTTTCTCCTGTGTAAGCAATTGATTAACTGTTTATGGCTATACACACTATTAATAATAATAATAATAATAATAATAATAATAATAATAATAATAATAATAATAATAATAATAATAATAATAATAATAATAATAATAATAATAATAATAATAATAATTATAATAATAATAATAATAATAATATTATTATTATTATTATTATTATTATTATTATTATTATTATTATTATTATTATTATTATTATTATTATTAATTTCAGCTCCTTCTGATAGTTTTCGTCATCATCATTTTCAGCAGACTCAGGTAGATTCCACATACAATTGCCGAGAGATTTTTGAAACCTAATGCTATTCTATGGGAAAGATTCCGGAAGTTCCAACACTTTCTTGGTTTTGTTTTGAAATTTCGTTTTGCATTTATTAATGGATATTTCTACAATGAACCATGCAAGAATTTTCCTGGACACAAATCTTCAATACAGATATTCAGCATTTTTAACAGTTCGGATTATCGCAATTTCCAACAGGATTTTGTTTACTTTATGGATCATTTATTAATCGATTATATACGATACGTTCTATGTTCTTTAGCAATTTAAAATGAAATTATTTCGATGTCTTAATTGTCAATTTATTGCCCAACGCTGCCTTTTGGGTGTAACCAATGCCTGAGTATCACCAAGTATTTATTTGCTTATGTTGCCTTTTAGGAAATCCTTTTATTGGATTAATCAGGTTCTTATTAGCCTCCATTGTCTCTTGGAGTAATCCTTCCGTTAGATTATCAGGTATTTATTTATTATTATACTTCAATCAGTTTTTATTTTGTTCCTTTAATAAAAATAAAAATAAAAATAATAATAATAATAATAATAATAATAATAATAATAATAATAATAATAATAATAATAATTATAATAATAATAATAATAATAATAATAATAATAATAATAATAATAATAATAATAATAATAATAATAATATTATTATTATTATTATTATTATTATTATTATTGTTGTTGTTATTATTATTATTATTTTTATTATTATTATTATTATTATTATTATCATTATTATTATAACAAAACATCAACAACAACAACTACGACAACAATAATGTGAATAAGTTTATCGCCTAATCTTTACCAGATCTATGTGCATTACACTATTAGATAACACATACAACAACGCGATTACAAAAACAAACACCATGGAATGGCATACAAAAACATGCTGACAATATTAAAGTTGTTCTTGTTGGGCTTAACGCCATTATATATATATATATATATATATATATATATATATATATATATATATATATATATATATATATATATATATATATATATATATATATTCACTTTCGGCGAATTTAAGACTCGAACCCATGCAGACAGAGGCGAGATGGTAGTGATCGGTAACGGAGAGCTCTTTCAACCACTAGGTCACTAGGGGCTCCACAATATTAAAGAATGTAAATATTATGATGTCGCTAGGTCTGTTTTCTTGCGGTTGAATATTGTATTTGATTCCGAATCGAAGGCATAACCAGTTAAGGTTACAGAGCAGTGTGTATCTGTGTGTGTGTGTGTGTGTGTGTGTGTGTGTGTGTGTGTGTGTGTGTGTGTGTTCAATTCTTCGTACTCTAAGGATAATCCAACAGCTGTGTTATGAAAATTTTATAGTTTCTATAGTAGATACAAAAATAATCCAACAGAATACATTACAATAGTCCAGATTTGAATGTACTAAGGAACACCAGGGCAAATGGCATACTGTTCAACATCAAACGTCTCCGTGCAAAGACCAAAGTTACAGAGGTTCTCATCCGTGAATTGCTCTTCGCTGACAATACAGCTTTGACATCACATACGGAAGAAGGACTTCAGCAGCTGGTATGTCTCCTCTCCCACGCCTGTAAAGAGTTCGGACTGACCATCAGTTTGAAGAAGACGAATGTCATGGCGCAGGATGCAGACTCCCCTCCAACTATCACTATTGATGGGTACAACCTTGAAGTTGTTGAGAACTTTACATACCTTGGGTCCACCATCTCCAGCTCGCTCTCCATTGATGGTGAGGTGAACGGCAGGATTGTTAAGGCAGCAGTAGTTATGGCAAGACTGAACCAGAGGGTCTGGAACAATCTCTATCTCACTGAGAAGACCAAACTGCGTGTCTACCAAGCATGTGTGATCAGCACACTCTTCTACAATAGCGAGGCATGGACCACCTACACGAGCCACGAAAGGAAACTCAATAGCTTCCATCTGAGATGCCTGCGGCGCATTCTGCGCATCCAGTGGCAGGACAAAGTACCCAACACAGAGGTTTTGGAACGGGCCGACATGAATAGCATGTTCACCATCCTCGGCCACGTCAGGAGAATGGATACAGGCCGCATTCCCAAGGACCTGTTATACGGCGAGCTATCAGAAGGCATACGGCCACGTCCGAGATACAAAGATTTCTGCAAAAAGGACAGGAAAACGGTCAATATCGGCATCAACAACTGGGAGAGCTGTCCTAACAACCGCTACGAGTGGCGACTTGCTGTATGACAAGGCATTCAGAAAGCCGAGGAAGGGATAAAAGCAAACCTCGCTACAAAGAGAGCCAAGAGGAAGGCGAAACAACAACAGCCTCAACAAGAATCAATCTTCACCTGCAGCAAGTGCAACAAAGATTGTCACGCAAGAGTCAGACTCTTCAGCCACTCGCAACGGTGCAAATAAGGCACCAAAACAGGGAGCTACACCATCGTCTCTCGAAGACGGACGGAGAACGGATGCCAACAAAAAAAGGAACACAAATGGATTTTAGTGGAATCAACCGACAAAAATTGCAAGAGGAGCTGATGCGTCCAGATATGCAACTTAGCATGTGTTTGTTACATGTTGATGTAATGAACGAATATTGTAGACTGACATATGTGTTTCGTTCTAGCTGAAATGCAGACGAAATTTTAATACAAACAGTAAATCTGACACACACATTTATTATTGTTATTATTATTATTATTATTATTATTATTATTATTATTATTATTATTATTATTATTATTATTATTATTATTATTATTATTATTATTATTATTGTAATTGTTGTTGTAGTAGTAGAATTAGTAGTGTTATTATTATATTATTAATTATATCATTATTATTATTATTATTATTATTATTATTATTATTATTATTATTATTATCGTTATTATTATTATCATTATTATCATTAATATTATTAATATCAATGTATTTATTTTTTTATTCAGAAAGCATAGCTATTTTGTTTTAAATAGTCATACTCAATAACTTTATTACTTAATATTCCAGCGTTGCCGAGTTTTCATAATAAAAAGAAAAAGAAAAAAAAAACGTTTTGTTACATGTTGCCATCGACATAACTTCCAAAGATCCATATTTATGTGAGTATGTAATGTTACAAAGTGGATATAAAATTATCAATAAATTTGTTTTCTTGCTTGCATGCATGTTGGTTTCGTTTAACAGATTTGTTTGTTTGTTGTTGTTGTTAAATTCAGATAATCCACTGTGGTGATTTGTTATGGTTAGGGTGGGGTGCTCTCAATATTTTATTTAAACTATTATAGAAATCCCAACCAGCTTCGATTTTGGTTGGAAATTAAATTAGTGAAAGATAGATGCAAAGCTCCGAGCCCAGAGTCAGGAATGCCGATAGTTAGATGGTTGTGTGTGTGTGTGTGTGTGTGTGTGTGTGTGTGTGTATGTATGTATGTATGTATGTATGTATGTATGTATGTATGTATGTATGTATGTATGTATGTATGTATGTATGTATGTATGTATGTATGTATGTATGTATGTATGTATGTATGTATGTGTGTATGTATGCATGTATGTATGTATGTATGTATGTATGTATGTATGTATGTATGTATGTATGTATGTATGTATGTATGTATGTATGTATGTATGTATGTATGTATGTATGTATGTATGTATGTATGTATGTATATATGTACATACATACATACATACATACATACATACATACATACATACATACATACATACATACATACATACATACATACATACATACATACATACATACATACATACACGCGGAGGAGGAGAATGAGTATAGAGAAGTCGAGGAGAAGGAGAAGGAATTTGGAGAAAGTCGGGGAGGAAGAGGAGAAGAAATTGGGAGAAAAAGGAAAGAGAAGGATACCACACACAAAATGGTTGAAATTCAATGAATAACAATTTAATAACAATTCAATAATCAAGTGATTAAAATTTCCAATTCCTCTCCTTCCATTCGATGCTTTAATATCCTAATGCATCACTTGATTACCAGAATGAGACTGATTTCCACCTGTCCGTGTATTCCACTCATCTGTGGCATGCTTCTCTTTCCTTTTTCACCCAATTTCTTCTCCTCTTCCTCCCCGACTTTCTCCAAATTCCTTCTCCTTCTCCTCGACGTCTCTATACTCATTCTCCTTCTCCGCTTTCTCATCCAGGCTCCTTTTCCTCCTCCTTCACTTTCTCTCCACCTTCTATCCACCGACAAGACTTTTGTCGACTTCGACTGTTCGGCTAGTCTCAATTTCGTCTCCACCTCTTGGATACTTTTGACTCAGTTGAATCAGAAGTTTTCTGTCCCCCAAAAAGCTTTTTTTTTTTGAAGCTTTGTCTTTTATTGGAATCTGCGTCTAAGTTTTAATACAAATTACAAGTGGCATCTCTCGAAGTAACCCTGTTGCCCAGCAATCTTCCGAGGTGTAACTAACTTTTTATTTACATGTTGTATGCTATAATTTGAGCCGAATTGTAATCACGCCCTCTATCACAGTTTTTGATTGAACATCGATGTGGACTGATCCAATCAAACTTAGCGGAAAATGTCACTTTCGATGTCTGTAAACGAGGGGACTGATGAGAATCCGCCCCGCTCATCTAGCGGCTACCATTTGATCCCAAACTCTTCTTAACACGTAGGTGTAATAACTACAAGCATTTGTTAGATGGTGCTATCTATCTCCTTTACCAATTCAAGATTCCGGGTCTCCGGCTGGTCATGTAACCTTGCTCAAGAGTTTAACACTCCGCGGCAATGTTTAGACATCAAACACTACGCCGGAGTAATATTATAGCTTCTACATGACTTTATAGCTTGAGCTTAGCAAATGTGGCATCCACAAAATACAAGTTCCCGAGCATGTGCTACACAATTTTAAAAAGCTTCGTTTCCCTCCTTGTGAACTGTTTTGTTCACTGGATTTTTTCTTAAATACATTTTCCATTAAACTATTTACCAATGTACAATCTCGTATTCAGAGTCTATACGTTGAACACTGGATGAACTTTAATAAAGAATGTACTTAACCAAAAAAGACACACAAATAACAAATAACTTGAACTTTAACTGGATAAAATATTGGACTTTTTATGTCACTATCCTTTTATGCAACAAAATAAACTATTTATATCATATTTCATACAAATTAAATTTGAGAATATAAACATTAAATATATATGCGTGTTTGCGTGTCTAATATTACTGTTCGATACCCCACCCCCTTTTTAACATCTATATAATTCCCTTTTTTTAAATCGTAATGTACATTGATTATGTGATACGATACACGAACTTTTTACTAATCTTAACTTCTCTAATTCGAAATGATTATACAAATTTATGTATGCACAGAATAAATTTTATTTTTAACGGTGTGTACCTTTCAATAGAAAAAGCCGTAGAGTTACTCTTTCTTTCATGTACTTTTTATGTGCCACAAAGTTTGCACATTTGAATAAAACACAAATCAATGCCGACTCGTTTTCTGTGTAAATGACGGATAGGTACGAAAGTAGGTAGGTCGATAGATAGATAGATAGATAGGTCGATAGATAGATACTCGTTTTCTGTGTAAATGACGGATAGGTACGTAGGTAGGTCGATCGATCGATCGATCTTTCGATCGATCGATCGATCGATCGATCGATAGATAGATAGATAGATAGATAGATAGATAGATAGATAGATAGATAGATAGATAGATAGATAGATAGATAGAATAACCGATTCCGATGAGCTACTGATTCTTTCACAGATAACTTTGAAACTTATATTAAAAACGATGAAAATAATATCGATAATATCGAGTCATATTAATGTAATAATAATAATAATTATAATAATAATAATAATAATAATAATAATAATAATAATAATAATAATAATAATATTAATAATAATAATAATAATAATAATAATGATGATGATGATGATGATGATGATGATGATGATGATGATTATCATGATGATGATCATGATACTACTACTACTACTACTACTACTACTACTACTACTACTACTACTAATAATAATAATAATAATAATAATAATAATAATAATAATAATAATAATAATAATAATAATAATAATAATAATAATAATAATAATAATAATAATAATAATAATAATAATAATAATAATAATAATAATTTTTGTTTATTGAAGAAAACACATTTGGTCATGAAAGACTCATTGCCATGTGGTTCTCATTTTCTTAAACATGTTATGTTATAAAAAATCACAATTTCAATTACACACATTCAAGCTTCCTCGCACACGGACTAACAGATTTAGAATTAATTATTATGTGTAACTATAGTGATCAACAGATACATATATGTAAAATATACAATACACAGGTATACATACTACAACATATCTGAAGTCGTATATACATACATCGAATAAAATAGGCACACTGTTTTTAGACATCATGATGAAGTACTCTGTTGCGAGTCTTTAATACATCTTTCTAGCTGGTCAAGAAAGAATATATATATATATATATATATATATATATATATATATATATATATATATATATATATATATATATATATATATATATATATATATATATATTTATATATATATATATATATATATATATATATATATATATATATATATATATATATATATATATATATATATATATATATATATATATATATACCGAAAAATAAACTTCAGGTGGTGAATGGAGAGAAGAATCGTAGCTAGGAAACATGTCGCCCACAAGAACTAATGCGACCCCATCAAAGTGCGCCCACGGCAAGAAATAAAATTGCTCCCCTATCAATGCTTTGAAAGTATAAAAAGCTAAGTTCTGCTCACCGATTTTGCGCCTCCCCCCTCAAGTTTCACCCACATCACGTGCAGTATCTTGCCACACCCTCCATACGTCTCTGCTGGGGAGGTAGAAATATCGGCAATTAATTTTAAGTGAGATTATTCTTTTGTCTTCCATAACATATTCGTGATCAATATGTGTGTTCCAGATCAGATATAAATTAGTGTAGATACCAAGAAGTTTTAGTTTTTATTTTTTATACTAGACACGTCTTAGCCAATATATATATCAGAAATAAATCCCTGTTTGTCGATAGGCGCTGTCTTGTTCCGATTGTCATCCTATTTGTTTTATAGATATTAATATGCATGATGTTATGTTGACACCAAATAAATATATTGTCGTCGTCGATGTGAAGTTTATGTCAATGAAGTCAAGAGCCTTTCCAGATGAATACACTTTAGAGTCGTCATTGAAAATATATGTATTAGAGCGCTCTGATGACAATGAGTCATTGATAAAAAAAAATAGAAAAAGAAGAGGCTCTAATGTAGATCCTTGAAGAACACGGCTTTAAAATATAATTTGATTCGGAAGTATATTTACCTGTGCAAACAACCTGGGATTTGTTAGTGAGATACGACTAGAACATCAAACAACTAATTTTTCAGAAAGCATGTATGCTGTAATTGTTTAAATGAGCACCGAATGGTGAACCAAATCGAATGATTTCTTTTAAAGTCATTAAGTTGGCTGGATTCCATCGCCAGAAACTACTGGTCTATAAAGTTTGTTCATGGAGTTTGACATGGATGTTTCTGTCAATGTGATTTATGGAGGGGTTGGTACTTGTTAAGGCATCGAAATAATTTGTTTCAAGTACAGATAGAACAGATATCGGTCTACAGTTGCATGGGTCTTTATTTTCATTTATGAACTACGAATACTTTTGTTAATTTCATAGGAAATGATGTTGCAATTACTTCTTTCTATGATATAGAGACTGGTGAAACCAATATTTTTACATATATCTAGATCCGTTGATTTGTTGGTGTCTGTTTTATCGATAATACCAACAGTATTTAAACTAGAATGAACGGATACCTTTTCATTCACAAATACGGTAAATATGACTGTGTTAGGTTTTGTAAAATTGGGCCTGTCAAGTGTTTGGAATATATTAATGAAAAAGATCTTCAGTTAGTTTGCAATATCGTACTCATCGTTATAACTAGTACCCTTAATTATAATTTTTTTGAAGTTAGAGATGCAAGTTTCGTCCAAGTTAGTTCTCGCAAGTGAATCCAGATATATCCGTTTTCTGATGGCTTCTTTGAAAAACGAGAGCGAAATTTTTACAATTTGTATTTTTACTTTGTTCCGCCATGAACAATAATTTTTAGAATCTTTATATTTATGACTAGTTTGGTTTACTAGTAGTATTCCATTTTAGATGTTCTGATCATATAATTATTTTGATTTGAATGGGAATCTGTTTACTGAAGAGAGTAAGAAAACAGTTGTTCCAAATAGGCAAGTTATAAGCTCGGTCTATATTACTGAAAGTTAATAATGAACTAATATTTTATGAGATTTCAGAGAATTCAATTTCAACATTTTTTTAAAAAACATCGGAATGCATAAAGTAGTGTAAATTGTATTTCTTATGCGCTCTTTTGCATGTATGAGAAAGTTATCACTAACAGGGAAACAGGGTACGTTTATCTTGTAGATATCAGGTGAGTAGTGTACATGTGGTCAATCAGGATAGAATGTCTGGTTGGAGAATTGATTACCTGTGTTAGGTCGTGCATAACAACACATTTGGAATCAGAATTCTCCATTCCGTTTTGTTATTACAAATCATTTAATTTAATACCAAATCATTAGTAATCTAAACTCATCATTTCATTTGTTGGGTTAAATAATTTTATTTCATACTAGATCATGTCATTTAATACCACGTCATTTGAAATCTGAATTCCTCGCTTCGTTTTTTTTCTTTAAATCATTTCATATGACAAGCATCATTTATAATCTGGATTTATTATTTTATTTGCAATAATTTCATACTACATCATTCGATTATTGCTATCCACAGATAAAGCAATCCCTAGCTCATATACAAATTTGTCAGTCCATGATGAGTGGGAGTTTGGAGGTCGGTAAGCAGAGCCGATATAAATAAAATTGCTATTGAGACTTAACTCAATCCAGAATATATTGCAAAATATATTCTTCTTTGGTATGTTACTTTTTTGAAACGTACATTGCTATCTGTTTTCCCATGCTTTTGCCTGGATCTCGTCATGACAATGAAATGTTGCTGCTAGAAACAAGACAGTCAGATACATTAAACCGAGAAAAGTTTTGCACCGTCTATTTAATTACTGCAAGGCTGGATTAATTTCATTTTATCGTTAAGTCATAGTTCATCGATGTTTGGTTGGATGTGTCTCACAAATGAGGTTAATAAGTTGCAAACCTTTATCAAGATCAAACATATACAGCTTATGTTTTTGCAGTCGTTGAAAAACCTAGGACAGACTTTTTTCTATTTCGAGATTGAGGAAGACACATTAAAAAGAGTTCATATTCAATGACTTTTCAAGCACGTTATCCCAATTTTTTCAAGGACCCAGATGCCCGTTGAAATGGGTAAGCTCTCACAGTAAAATACCCAGATAAATCTTCCGTATTCTCAATGCCACCTACACGTGTTTATCCTGGTGGGTGTGAAAGCAGCCTCCTGAATATTCGGTAGCGATCTGATAAACTCAGCTATTGCCAAAGCCCACCATCTCTTTCCAACACACTTAACGGAAACTTCAGACGATCGCGTATGCAGCGATTTGTATAATTTATGCGTATCTGAAACTGAACGATGGCGGAGGGGGGTCTATTTCAGGAATAACTTTGACGTATCATATGATGTATTCACGCGGCATCTTAAAATCTTCCACTGCGAAAGTATGTGACGCGTGTCGCCGCGTCTAATGTTTTATATCTGCTGTCGCGTGATTGCTCATCGAAATTTAACAGGTCATTTACACGTAGGTGTAAGTACATTGCAAAGAAAGCAGCCTTTCTGTTAACAGACATACGGCCGTAATTTACGCTCAAAGTTTAGTTGCGACGCCGAAAAAGTAAATAATAGACTTCTAGCAGAATTTGAATTTTAGATAGTGCTCCAAAAATCAGAAGCCTGGAATACAATAAGAACAAATGGTTACCATTTTGTGTATATTTTCATTATCGTTTTATTTTTCGAGAGTTAGAACAGCTGATTTTCCCTGATTTAAAGTTCAAAGATGTTTCGCTGCTGCGAAAATAATTGACGAAGAAGAATGATTGTAATGGTATGAAAAGAAACTTTCATATATTTGTTTATGGATTAATTTTATATTTTTCAAGGACCAAGGCTTATTTTTTAAGTACTTTTCAAGGATGAATCGAAATTTAAGTAGTTTTCGATATACAGTGAGAACATTGTAAAACCTTGGCATATATGACAAGAATTAGTACTTTTGACTGTAACATAATCAGAACAAATATCTCCATCATATAGTGAAATAACCTCGAAAGTAGTAATAGAAAACTCTTCAATTTGATGTTGGTAATTTGTCTCTGGCGGAGCGCACTAACAAAAGGCCGACGATGTTCCAATTGTGACTATGGTCTCCTTCCATATTAACGAAAGTAGTTCAGAATATTGTCCAGAAGTTTACATGCAGTGAAGGCCTCGCATAATCCGTTTCCCCATCAGAACATGGCGATTTTCGTAAACTCGAAATTTACATGGGGGGGGGTATAACGGATGATACAGATGATATTCCGATTGCTATTTCAAATTGCAAGGGGAATTGACTCCATCGACCGCCTATCAACCAATCAAGTGTTGTTGGCGCGAAGCAGTTGAGAAGTTCAAATGTCGAAAAGGATGTTCACGTTTCCTACTATTTTCCATGATCCAATTCCAGATAGCTGACTTGCTGGATGTATGTCTATACAAACATGTTTATTATATCAGAATATTTAAGTATTATAACGCCCGTCTTAATCAGTAACGGGTTGTAACATTGCCAAGTTAGTAAATTCTGTGCCACGCCATTTCGTGTCCACATTTTGATCACACCCACCCCAATTTTGTTATTGATCCAGTCATACTAAAAGGAAAAAAAGGGCATAGTAAGATACGCAGTTGGTACATAATTTTCCAGATACACACGCACACAGAGTCTGAGGCTAACAGATGAGGATTGGAAAAAACCCACTCAAATATTACATGTAAAATAGGTGTCAATGCACTTCATAATACAAATGCCAAACTTAACAGTTTGCGACTTAATGCTAGAAAGAAAAACCACTTTCGGTCGGTTTTATTGATGGGTTGGTGATCGAGTGGATGACTTATTTCTCGAAGCCTCCTACCTTCCACTACACACATTCAGTTTATGATGCAGATAATGCATAGAAACACCTACTGCCAAGCTCTCCTGTTATAGCCAAGATTTGTGTGACTTTTACCCACTCCATTTTCCAAAAGAGAAAATAATTCTCTGATCTTGTTTCATTAAAAGATTGACAGTTTAGATTTTATTGTGACCAAAATAGGTTAGGAACCACTGATCATTCCATTCCTTGATAGTGAATTTTACATCAATTGGGAGGTTATTCTATGCCCAGGACCAGAACAACCAAAGAGAATTGCTGTGATATTTACAAGAATACACATCCAGTTTTAAAGCTATTACTTGAATGTATAAATTAGTATGTAAGCTGTTTGAGGGCCAACTGTGCATGACTATCCAGATTAAGTAGCACAAGTTGTAAATCCTAATCTGTTCAGAAATTTACCACAGATTTGAACAGACTGAAAAGTGAATGTGATACATGTAATGGCAGTGCCAGTGGTAATAACAATGTGAGTGTAGTAATGACAGTTTAAGTATAATGACAGTGTGGAAATGAATGAGTATAATGACTTAGTGTGGTAATGAGTCTGAGTGTGATGATTGAGTGTAAGTGTAAATATGAAGGTGTGAGTATGATAATGAATTTGGTACTGATAGTCTGGTAATGAGAGTATAGTGACTGAATTTGGTAATGACTAACTTTAATATCTGGTAATGATAGTATAAGTATAATGACTGAGTGTGGTAATAGTTTAAGTATAATGACTGAGTCTGGTAATAATGACCAAGTGTGGTATTGACTAAGTATAATGACTGAGTGTGATAATGACTAAGTGTGGGAATGATAAGTATAATGACTGAGTGTAGTAATGATAGTGTATAATGACTGAGTGGTAATGATTGAGTGTGGTAATAACTAAGTATAGTGATAGTGTAAGTATAATGATTGATTTATGGTAATGACTGGTAATAGCAATATAACTATACTGACTGAGTGGTAATGACATTGTATGTAAAATGACTGAATGTGTTAATGACAATATGTATAATGACTGAGTGGTAATGACAGTGTAAATATGACTGAGTGGTAATGACTGAGTATCAGTTAGTGTGGTAATAACTGAGTATGGTAATTACATTCATTGAAATGACATTGTGGTAATGACAGTTTACAAGTTTACAGTTATGAACATATTGTGATTTTGTACCTTTAAGTCTATAAAAACTAATCGATAAATGACACTAAATATCAGAAGAATAAATGATTTGTTGGAGAGTGAGTTTTGTACAAAATCTTCTATGTCTGAAACAAATTGAATCTATTTAATTTGCCAATTGGTTTATGTAATTGATTGCAAGCTAAGTTCTTGTCTAAATTATTACTTCTGCTGCCATTTTGCCACTCCTGATATTGTGTCATATGTAAGTTAAAGAGATGTATTAGTGTCAGCAAATTAATTATATTTGGTGTAGGGGTGTTGATACAAAATAGGAACATTGAAGTCTTGATAATGTGCAGACATTGTTTTACATAACGCACATCAGAGAAATGGTCATGCCAGTGTGGAGACTTAGTCTGTTGACAGTGAACATGCAATGACATTTGTGAGCTCAGAATGCATAAATGATTTCATTTTGTGAACATTTCAAGAAGAAAATCTTGTCTGAATAATTCAGCAATACAATGTTTTATGATTATTATGTAGTCCTGTATAATTATTTAAGTAATATCTGTTTTTGAAATAACTTAGAATAAATTTGAAAATGACAATGAATAGTGAAGAAGTTGCAAAGGTAGTCATTTACTAAATCATACTTTTGTAACTTTCAAGTAGGCACATTAAAATATTGAAAGAGAAAATGAAATTTAAACCAGTCACTCTCAAAATCCATCATGTTTTTCATAATTAGACAAAGTTTCTAGGGTTGGCAGTCAAATAATGGTCAATACTGAAACTACATACAATGTTTTTATTTAAAGAGGGTAACTCAATTAGTTAAATACAACTAATTTCACTTTATAGAAAAAAATTATATAATGTGAACATATATCTTGATGCAAAGGTTTTTCATGAAAACTATTTGAGTAATCACATTTACAAATACTTGCTAAAATACTAAACTACATACTGAATGTAGGAGGGTTTAATTGCAAATATAAATTTTTGTTGCAATAACTCTTGAAAATGACTTTCAGCATTTTCTTCATGTATACATGGCATTTAATGGTCATTTCTGCTTATATATACCTTTTTTCTATTCTGCAAAAATGTGGCATGCAGTAAAAATTACAAAAGTTTACAAAATATACTTTTTCAAAAATCAACATTAGGTACGAAAGTATTAGATATTCATTCACTGAATTTACATATACCAGACATTTTTGCATACTTTTATAAATATGCTAATATTAAAGATGCTAAACAAGCAAATGATAAATATGAAGAGTAACAATGTAATAAATCCAGATCTTGAACTTCTGTTTTCTAGTTTGTTAATATGTAGGTTTGAAATAATGCTTGTACATTTTTTTAAGGATTTAACTGACTCAACAGATTGAATTTGATCAGGAAGTGAGTTCCACATTTGTGCCCCTGACTATTGCAAACTTAATTTTGGATTGTTCAGTGCAGGGTTATGGTACATCTAAATTGTTAAAATTCAATCTCAGATTATAGAGATGACATTCTGTAGAGTAACTTAGTCATGTACTCTGTTTCATCTCCTTTGATACATTTAAACACCATAACTGCTTTCAAAAAATTCTCTTGTGTATTTTTAACCATTTTAAATTTGTCAACATGTCTAACAATGATGCATCAGTGGGGACAAAAGAATCAGCAAAGCTGTTCATTTCTGAAGCAATTATATCTAGTTGAGAAGTATTACCCATATTGCTAGACAGTAGTCAATTGTTGGAAGTATACAAGCATTAGAGTATAGAATTCTGGAGTCCTTTGTCAGGTAACTTTTCATTCTACAAAGCAATGAAATTTTAGATGTAAGTGGCCTAAACAGATTATCCTCTTTTTTTGACAACTTAAAACTTCTGTAAATAACTACTGCTAATAGTTTTACATAGTTCACATTTTTGGCTGCTTTATTATTAAAGGACACTTGATTTGTTTTTCTTCTATAACTTTGCAACATTGTTTTGATAAATGTTCTAACAAGAATGTGTGTTGTTTTAGATTTATTTTCAGCATCATTCCATGGAAAGGCTCATTGAACCAGTCAATGCAGAAGAACACTAGGATTTTGAGGGTGTTTATTTTTTGTGTCCCTTCCTCTGTATGATATTTATTTTTTTGTCCCTTTCCCTGTATGATAGGTATTTATTTTTTTTACCATTTCCCTATGATAGGTATTTTTTTTTGTCATTTTACCTGTATATTTATTTTTGTGTCTCTTCCCCTGTATGATAGGTATTTATTTTTGTGTCTCTTCCCCTGTATGATAGGTATTTTTTTTTCGTCCTTTTCCCTGTATATTTATTTTTGAGTCTCTTCCCCTGTATGATATTTATTTTTGTGTCTCTTCCCCCTGTATGATAGATATTTATTTTTGTGTCTCTTCCCCTGTATGATAGGTATTTTTTTCGTCCTTTTCCCTGTATATTTATTTTTTAGTCTCTTCCCCTGTATGATATTTTTTTTGTGTCTCTTCCACCTGTATGATAGATATTTATTTTTGTGTCTCTTCCCCAGTATGCTATTTATTTTTGTGTCTCTTCCCCCTGTATGATAGATATTTATTTTTGTGTCTCTTCCCCAGTATGCTATTTATTTTTTGTGTTCCTTCCCCTGTATGATAGGTATTTATTTTTTTGTCCTTTTATCTGTATGATAGGTATTTATTTTTTGTCTCTTCTCCTGTATATTTATTTTTGTGTCTCTTCCTCAGTATGCTATTTATTTTTGTGTCTCTTCCCCCTGTATGATAGATATTTATTTTTGTGTCTCTTCCCCAGTATGCTATTTATTTTTGTGTCCCTTCCCCTGTATGATAGGTATTAATTTTGTGTCTCTTCCTCTGTATGATATGTATTTATTTTTGTGTCCCTTTTCCTGTATATTTTTTTGTGTCCCTTTCCCTGTATATTTATTTTTGTTTCTCTTACCCTGTATAATAGGCATTTATTTTTTTTTGTACCTACCCCTTGTATGATATTTATTTTTGTGCCTCTACCCCGGTATAATAGGTATTTATTTTTTTGTCCCTTTCCCAGTATGATAGGTATTTATTTTTTTGTCCCTTCCCTTGTATGATAGGTATTTATTTTTGTGTCCCTTTTCCTGTATGATATTTATTTATGTGTACCTTTCCCTGTATATTTATTTTTGTGTCTCTTCCCCTGTGTGATAGGTATTTATTATTTTGTCCCTTTTCCTGTATGATAGGTATTTATTTTTTTGTCCCTTTCCCTGTATATTTATATTTGTGTCTCTTTCCCTGTATGTTAGGAATCTAATTTTTTTTTAAATTTTCCCGGAATGATAGGTATTTATTTTATTTTCTCTTTCCCTGCATATTTATTTTTGTCTCTTCCCCAGTATGATAGGTATTTTTTTTTTGTGTCCCTTCCCTTGTATGATAGGTATTTATTTTTTGTCCCTTTTCCTGTATGATAGGTATTTATTTTTTTGTCCCTTTCCCTGTATATTTATTTTTGTGTCTCTTTCCCTGTATGATAGGTATTTATTTTTTTGTCCCTTCTCTTGTATATTTATTTTTGTGTCCCTTCCCTTGTATGATAGGTATTTATTTTTGTGTCCCTTCCCTTGTATGATAGGTATTTATTTTTTTGTCCCTTTACCTGTATGATAGGTATTTATTTTTTTGTCCCTTTCCCTGTATGTCAGGTATTTATTTTTGTGTCTCTTCCCCTGTATGATAGGCATTTATTTTTGTGTCCCTTTTCCTGTATGATATTTATTTTTGTGTCCCTTTTCCTGTATATTTATTTTTGTTTCTCTTTCCCTGTATAATAGGTATTTATTTTTTTTTACCTTTCCCTGTATATTTATTTTTGTGCCTCTACCCCTGTATAATAGGTATTTATTTTTTGTCCCTTTTCCCAGTATGATAGGTATTTATTTTTGTATCCCTTAGCCTGTATAATAGGTATTTATTTTTGTTTCCCTTTCCCTCTATATTTACTTTTGTGTCCCTTCCCCAATATATTTTTTTGTGTCTCTTCCCCTGTATATTTATTTTTGTGTCTTTACCTCTTGATAGTCTCAAGCTCAGTATGAAGGAGGATAAAGACAGAAAGAAAACAGTGTTTCTTAACTGTAATGTCTTTTAATAATCTACTTTTCAATTTATATAACCAGAAGTTGATTACTGGAGAAGGGTACCAAGATATGAAGATAGTCCCTACTGTTTTGCTTTACTTTTTAATTTGCATATTATATCATAAAACAATCTCTCTGCAATGTATCTTTGGTATGGGAGCATTAGTGATTAGATCAAGTGTTTGAATAGTGCAGATGAGGAATAAATTCATCTTGTTATTATACCTTGTCGCAAACTTCTGATTTCTCATGAAGCACTTAATAGAACCCAGCAGTGACTGGAGGGTCATGTCTGATTTTTAGCTAAAAGTGTCCAGCATAGTAAACCAGACTTTGTGAAAGAGCTTGAACTTATCAGGAACTATATATGCAGGAGTGAGTGGCTGGGAATTTCTTTGTGAACACAATTTTACAAATTGTATCCCCCCCCCAATTTTTGAAGCAAAATGATAGATAAAATAAAGTGTTTGTTTTTTCCTTCGCTATATCAGATTCGGGCTTTTGTGGAACCAGAAATTTCAGTCTATGCTGTTTGAAAATCATGGTAATAAAACACTGTTATAATTGTCTCTGACATCTTGTTCTAAATCTGTGATAAGTGATATCTTGTTTGAAATTTGTGATAAAGTGATATCTTATTCTAAATTTGTGATATGTTGGAAAACTGATACATTTTGGCAAGAATTAGTAATAAAACCATTATATACTGTGTGTGTATAAAAAGTAATTTAATAAAATCTATCTTGAAAGAAAAAAGCATGAAAACCATATACAAAATTGTGTAAGCCTATGAAATTATTTCTTATGAAGTAAGAATTTTTGACAACATTTAGCCATCTCATGAAACAACACTAATCATTACTGCCTTAATTATTTCTCATATTATGCCATTAAGAATCAAGTCCATAAAAAGCTTGCACTAAAATGGGATGCATATTGTGGCATCATAATATTATTATAGGATCTTTTAAAGGTCTGGAAAAAAAGCCCTGTGATTGTTACTGAATTTTTTATTGTGTACATGTACATTTATATCATTATTCTGACAGTTACAGAATATGCCTAACAATAAATTTTTTTTTCCTAAATATTGACAGTAATCCTGGTAGCTTCACACTATTTTTCATGTATCTAGGTTAAATACTGATAAAGTAGTGGTTAGCATTCTAGACTGTTGATTAGAAGGGCATAGGTTCAGATTCCAGTTGGAAAAGGGATGCTATGTTTATACTCTATCTAGGGATGCCTTCCCAACAAGGTAGATTGTCTAAGCATAACTAGATGTGTTTTCAATGAATTTCTAGTATAGGATAACTCATTCTGTATCTTTGAATAGGAACATATGGTTTTTTACTTCACTGTCTGGCTGGGTTGGTCACCGCTGTGTCCCTTAGCAAGGCATTTTCTCCAGTTACCTTGGTAGGATGTTAGCTTTCATGTATTGCTGTGCTATTAATCACAAGTAATAAAATGAAACATAAACAAACAACAATTGTGTGGTAAGCAGTTATTTGCTGCAATAAAACCAAATAAACAAACCTCAGCCATATGGTAACCCGTTTTGTGCCATGCCAAAAAACCCAAACATAAATTACAGGTGTGGTAACTGGTTCACTGTCACAGATATATTGGTCCCTCTCTTACACATTAATCATAAATAGAGGCTGTACAACAGAGGTGTATTTTTGTAATATTACAACAATTTGTCACAAGGTGTTATTAGTACCTTTTCTGTGCATATAGTACCTAGTCTATTATAGGAAGAATTTCATATCTCATCTGTCATATTGGAGTGAAACAATACACCTTTGACGAGTATCGATATGGTTCATGATATGCAGCCTGCAATATGATACATATTGATACACATGAACTTCATGGTCTTTCCATTTTTGGAAGGTAGGTTGTGCCCATTCATGTATATTGACATTCTGGTACTATTTCCAGTAGGTAGACTACAGATAGACATATAGTTGTCATATTTTTATATGCAATTCTCATTGATGAAAAAAGCAACAACATTACTTTCAAACAGTCTACATGTTTGTTGCAAAGAGTATTATCCAATATTTCAGGCCATTTAATAGAGGCTCCATTTAACTCACTTTGTTTTATACAACATGAATGATTTGAAAACATCTTTACCATTTTCATGTCTCAGTTACATGTGGAAGACATTATTATCTTCAAGGCATAAAAAGTAATGCAATATCCTTGTGTAAAGAAAATCTTGCCTAGAACAAATTCGGGAATAAGGTTGAATACCAGTAAAATCCATCACATCCTTCTCCCTGCAGATGTAAAATACTGCTGCATCCACAGATAATTGTATTTGTTAATGAAGAAGAAAAACTATGGACTACACCCAGTCCTAGTCTACAATTTTTTAAAATTTACAATAGGTGATAAACTTGAACAATTTGAAATATGCCCCTTAGCTTATTCTATGCTAATTTCATTTATTCCATCAACACCTTCATTCACTGGTTAAATATTACTGAATAAAAAGAAAAATTTCATATTTGTTCCACATGTACAATTTAAGGGGAGATGACCAGACTTCATCTTAAAGGAGATCTCCCTCATTATCAAAGAAAAATAGAGGGGGAGGAAGAAATGGTCACAGGTCAATAATTATCCAAAGTTCAATATATGTCTCTCTAAATTCTTTCTGCTCTTTCTTAAAGCTCTACTGAAATGGGCATCTTTGACAGATGTCACCTCAAGTTTGTCTTCATGTACAGTGGCAGAGTGGTGTAAAGCACTCATGGTTTCGAATCACTGCCGTCTCACCTCTGTGTGAGTTTAACTTGCATCTTTTTTCCAACCCTTGACCTGCAACACTTATCTTAGCATTTTTCGGCAACATTTCTTCTGGCCCGAGCATGTCAACATAAATGGGTAGGACTGTAATAACAATCATTCATGACTGCTGAAGAATAAAATCAAATGCATACAGTAAGTATTGTTTTGTATCTATTCTCCATCTCTTGCATCAATATGTGTATCGTTTCAGCAAAAGTATTGATGTATCAATATATTGATGTAGCGTTTTACCCCTAATAACTAAATTTTCATGCTTTATTTATTTTTAGTGTCTCCATAAGAATTTTGTAATCAAATTATTAAACATGATAGTGTAAATTAGTGCAATATAACTGCAATATAGAAAATCTAGTTTGAAATTTGGTTCTCTCAGAGCTAAGCATTCATTTGCTTATAGCATATACTCAGTTATAAGTTCATCTACAAACAGCACAGATCCTATCTGAGAATGCAGTTTGAGTAACCAAAAGATCAGACAACATAGGCCCTGATCTGTCTGATTATATAGTCGATCTAGGTCTATGCAGTTTGTTGCAAGTAAACGGTAGAACAGATATCATATATCCTTATCTGTCTGCACATTATGTTATAGTAGGTGTAGGTCTGTCCAG
The DNA here is from genome assembly GCA_016746295.1 of Potamilus streckersoni. Classification (NCBI taxonomy): domain Eukaryota; kingdom Metazoa; phylum Mollusca; class Bivalvia; order Unionida; family Unionidae; genus Potamilus; species Potamilus streckersoni. The sequence continues at coordinate 199,111 of JAEAOA010000933.1, read as the reverse complement.
TTTGTTATGAGCAGCCAGTAAATCAAACAGCATAGACTCTAATCTTTCTGCACAGTTATGTTATAGGTCAGGGTATAGGCAGTTTGTCATGAGTAAACAGTCAAACAGCATAGACCCCAATGTCTGCACATTATGTGACAGCAGGTCAGGAAGTATGTTTTTTGCAGGTGGATTTAACTTGAAAGCACATAAACAGTATGTAAATAAAATAATCTGATACCAATGATACCTGGTTTTGAGACTGAGTTGTCATAACATTTTACATACTAATTGATGAGGTAACTAGGTAATTAGAAACATGTTACTGTCAATCAGAATATTCACATGTTAGTAAAAACCCATATGTACAATATTGGTTATTTTAAACTGCCATCAAACTTGTATTTATGATTATGTCATCCTAATTTCAGTGACATCACAATGACTACATAAATTGTCATTGCAACAAACAACAAAATCAGTTGTTTCAGGCTGTTGTAGTCAAAGATGTTGCAGAAATAATATTAAACATTAACAGTGCCATTATTTCAATGCTTTTGGAAATATTGTGTTGTTTTCTATACCTGTCATTTAATAAGAATCTGTTCTTTATGTGTCTGTTCAGGAAGTATCAGCTTGATTTCTTCAGTCTCTTTCAAAGAGTTATAGAGCTTATCTAAAGAGACATTAGGACATTTTTAATGTCATTACCCCATGAGGGATCTACCTGCCTTTTGTGAACAGGCTCCTGGCTTACTATAAATTTTCTTGTGATTTTGTTTTACTTAGCTTTGCACTTTGATCGTTTTGAGCCAGCTACATAAGGAGGTAATGAAAAGGCAGATCTGTGCTGAATATCCATCAGAAATCCATACAGAAGCAGTTATAAAATGGTTAATTCAAATTAAGGAAAATAATAGTTTGAAATTAATGTATGCTTAAAGTGAGCAAGCAAACATTAACATTTAAAGTAATGTATGTTTAATGTGTGCAAGCAAACATAAATATTGGAAATAATGTATGTTTAAAGTGGGAAAATAAATATAAAAGTTGAAATTAATATATGTTTAAAATGGACAAACATAAAAGTTGAAAATTATGTATGTTTAATGTGGACGAGGAAACAAAAGTTGAAATTAATGTAAGTTTAAAGTGGGCAAGCAAAAGTAAAAGTTGAATTAATGCAATCTTCCAATTGGTTAATTTTTGTTTAAGCAATCTTCCAATTGGTTAATTTTTGTTTAAACTTAAAACATCAAGTCATGTTGATCATTTGAACCAATGAATCAACAAGAAATATTCCCTTTGATGAGTTACAAAGATAATGAAACTGGTCAGGGACTAGGGATGATCCAATGAATTGGTTTCTTTCATTGTCATAATTATATCTATAGTTATTCAATATTTAAGTCGTAGGTAACCTGACATAACGTAATGTGTCAGAAATAATCTAATTATGAGTTTGGTTTTATTTCAGGTTATTATTAAGGCAGATGTTTCTTTTGTACCTTGGCAACAGAGGTGAGAATCAGTTAGGTTCGTAATCCAAGGTCATGTGTGTTTCTGTGTCTATTTGGAAAGATGCTTAGCTTCCATTTCTCAGCAGGATGTAACAGATGATATTACAAAATGCCGATAAACCAACATAATCATTTGTAGCAGGTGATACGTCAAAATGCCAATAAAACCAACCAAATCATATGTAACAGATATGTCAAAGTGTCGCTAAAACCAACAAAATTATTTGTAACAATAAGATGTTTTAAATGGTCATGATTCCTCACTAGGCATAACAAATTTGTTACCTAATGTTTCATTTCTTTCTTTCATTTTCAGTATAACTTCATGCACTTGAAGATTCTTTCCAAGCATGTTTACTACTGCATTCTGTTCATTTATTTCTCCGAGGGCACAGAGAATTGCCCGTGCTGGCAGCAGTACAGATTTGGACGTGAGAGGAAGCCTTCATTTAGAAAAAATGCTGATGCTGGATGAAGAAGTAAACGGTAAAAAAAAGAAATTTGTGTATCATATGAGGGACCAACTGGTAACAATATAGACTCATATGTACATGTACCAATGCATAGACTTGTATGTATATGTACCAATGTATAGATTCATATCTACATGTTCCAATGCATAGACTCATATGTATATATACCAATGCATAAACTTGTATCTAAATGTACCAATGCATAGACTCGTATCTACATGTACCAATGCATAAACTCACATCTACATGTACCAATGCATAAACTCACATCTACATGTACCAATGCATAGACTTGTATCTACATGTACCAATGCATAGACTCATATCTACATGTATCAATGCATAGACTCATATCTATACGTACCAATGCATAGACTCATATCTATACGTACCAATGCATAGACTCATAGCGACATGTACCAATGCATAGACTCGTATCTTCCAGTGCATAGACTCTTATCTACCAAATTAATGCATAGATTCATATCTAGGAAAGCATACTCATATATATTGTGTATACTTGTATCAACCAATGCATATTCTCTTATCTACAAATGTATAGACTTGTATCTTCTAATGCATAGGTGGTGCTCACCAGTTATTATGTACTTTTGAGAGAGTGATGTATGTAAGGTGAAGTTGTTTGCATTTTAAACATGCACAGTGGAGAGAATGTTGGCATACCTATATACTACTTTCATGTAATATGCATGAAATTTCTTTGGATATTGTACTTTTGGAAATTTTAAATGATCTTAGGACACCGCTAACTAAAATGACTGCTCCCTTGTGCTCCAAAAATCAACCTAAATTTGTCTAAAGTACACTATTCTTGGCAGCTATTAAAATATGGAAAATGAATTTTTCCAAACTAGATAATACCAGCTTCTAAAAGTGCAATGACTGAATTACCAAATACATAAAATGTAAAAAAAGTTATCGGCTCTTTTTTTACAGTTTACGTCTGAAGTTCGAGAAGTGAAAATGAGCAAGTAGAGCTAGCACTTTTTTGAAAGGTGCACATCTGGAGTAAGGCCAAGCTGTGTACTCTCTAACCCATATTACACCCATCAATCATACATCAAAATAAAGGGAATTAAAGGTTCTTTGAACAATACCTAAGATATACAAAGTCTTTTTTAAATAACCAGTATAACTAGTGAGGAAACCGGGGAAACTTTTTCTTTAAAATTTTAACCCTATGCTAATACAAAACTGTAGAGCGCCAGCTTAAAAACATATATAAACATTTATGCAATTATTTTTCTTATTTTCATATTATTGTGTATGATGTTATGAGTAAAATGGTACATTAACAATGATTTTATTCATGAAAATAAGCTAATTATGCTTATTTTTGCTCTAGCATACATAGTTTACTATGAGGCATGTTTGGTTGAGTAGTGACCTTCATTATGGGGAAATTAGAAAGTCTTAGAATATAGGAATAAAAAGTCAACTTAAATTGAAAAATGTTGCATTAAATAAAAGAAATACATAGTGAAAATGTTTCATTTCATTTATTTGCAATGAAATTAAAAAATAAATGATAACAAAGCAAATTTGCTTTCTTCCATATCAAAGAATTAGTTAATATTTTACCCTTTGACCTTTGACCTTTATGAACCTCACCTGTTATATCCCTTTTATAACTGTAAAGTTTATTGTTGTCATCTCAGGAATAAATATGGCTAGTTTCATGTTCCTGTCTATCAGCATAACACTGGTTGCTATGTTGACAAAATGCAATGTGCATAATTAAAATAGTTCACTTTTTATCATAAGGAGGGGGGGCTGTACCGGTTTAAGACTCTGACTCTAATAAATGCTGCTCTGAGGAAGGAAATACAGGACAATTATTACAAAGAACTGTTTTGATGCTTGCGACTTAAATATTTCAGTCATACAATCAAAATTAAATCATACAATAATGATATCTATATGCTCTTTATAGTGGCGCTCACTAGTTATCATGTATTTTTGAGAGAGTGATGTATGTAAGGTGAAGTTGTTTGCATTTTAAACATGCACAGTGGAGAGAATGTTGGCATACCTATATACTACTTTCATGTAATGTGCATGAAATTTCTTTGGATATTGTATTTTTGGAAATTTTAAATGATCTTAGGACACTGCTAACTAAAATGACTTCTCCCTTGTACTCCAAAAATCAACCTAAATTTATCTAAAGTACACTATTCTTGGCAGCTATTAAAATATGGAAAATGAATTTTGCCAAACTAGATAATACCAGCTTCTAAAAGTGCAATGACTGAATTACCAAATACATAAAATGTAAAAAAAGTTCTGAAGTTCGAGAAGTGAAAATGAGCAAGTAGAGCTAGCACTTTTTTGAAAGGTGCACATCTGGAGTAAGGCCAAGCTGTGTACTCTCTAACCCATATTACACCCATCAATCATACATCAAAATAAAGGGAATTAAAGGTTCTTTGAACAATACCTAAGATACAAATACAAAGTCTCTTTTAAATAACCAGTATAACTCTTTGTCTTTAAAATTTTAACCCTATCCTAAATACGAAACTGTAGAGCGCCACCATAGACTAATAGTCTAAACCAATGTATAGACTCACATTTATTAATGTATAGACTTGCATCTACTAATGCATAGATTCATATTTACCAATCTATTGACTAATACATAGACTCGTCTACCAATCTAGACTTGTATCTACCATTGCATAGAATCATACTTACCAATGTAGACTCATATCTACAAATGGATATACTCATATCTAGCAATGCACACTCATCTACCAATGTATAGACTATTATCTACCAATATATAGATTTATCTATCAATCTACTTATATCCACCAAAGCATAGACTTGTATCTACAAATGCGTAATGCTGCAAAAGAGAACAGGGTCAGTAGTTCTGACAGAACATTGACACAAATCTGCAAATGCATAATGTGCCAGCCGATAAGGGTTGATATGCTGTCTGTTTGACTTTTAGGGCCTGCAACCAGCAGCTCATAGATCCAGTACAGCAGATATAAAATGTGTTTGCAGAACAGAGTCTATATACTGTTTGTTTTAGTTGGGATATGGGAAAAAAACAAACACACACACACACACACACACACACACAAGAAATTGGTAAACTCTTGAGATTGAGAATTTCTTTCAACCAATTACAAATAATATTACTTTGAAAACTCATTTTTGATTGGCTGATGGTGGACACTTATACTCAAGCACAAAGTTCAAGGCCTATTTGATTTTATCTTAAGATAATTTTTGTTCCCATAATAGTATGGATATTTTAGTTATTTTCCTATAAATCATAGCAACTATTGACATACAAATATAGACAGACTAGGTGGCAGGTGCTGGTTCCTATTATACTTGTGGCAGTCATATACTTTTATCCATAATGTTTAGAAATGCAGTTCTATACAAAATTTGTGGCACCCAGCTTATGGAATGGAATCTGCATCAGTCTGTAGCGGAGTCCCTGTTCAGATGGCGGGGGTCTTGTGACAAAACTAAACAACAAGTCCCCTTCTACATTTTCCAAGCAATGGATGCTTTCACTTTCCCACCATTCAGGATGATTCCCTTAGTTCTCCATGAAGACAGGATCTCATGGTTCAGTGATCTTCTCAACTTGTAGCTGACCAACCCAAGTCTTTGCCTCAGAGGGATGTTCTGTCAATGCACAAGGGCTCTCAGTACAACATTGGTCAGATGCTCCACCTAAATGCTTAGCTCATCAAAGGACAAATTTTAAGCAAGATTCATTCAGGACAAATGATGCTTTACATCCAAAGTCTTTCATGCCAGACGAAAAATCTATTGTGATAGGTGCAGTATGACCTGACTGTACTTTACATCCAAGGTCTTTGATGCCAGAGGAAGACTAATGTGATGATAAGTGCAGTATGACCTGACTGTACTTTTTCCACAGCATACTCTGGAAAAACCTGGAAACCCTGCACATTGTACATGGAAAATGCTGGACACACTTGGAAAACTATGGACAATTTAGACTTAGAATATTTTCAGCATGGAAAACCCTGGAAAAAAATGGATAATTTGGACATTATATTTTTCAGCATGGAAAACCCTGGAAAAGTGTGGACAGTTAGACCTTTTTAAAATATATTTCTGCACAGAAAACCTGAAAAGAAGTTTTAAGATTGGCATTTAGTATTATTTTTCATTTCTTCTGTTCAATGAACCCTTTAGCTACGTCTTTCGCATCTAAGTGTCACCTGTAAATAGCTCCTGAACCCTGCTGATGCATATATACAGTGTCAATAAGCCTTGTTTACTACCCCAGTATCGCTTACCTACATATAGTTCAGCATTACTCGAAACCCCAGTGTCGCATCTATGCAGACATAATCACTATGTCAGAGGTCTCGATAGGATTTTAAAACTAGGAGTCCAGGACTCCTAATTTGGTAAATATAGGAGTCCATCCCCCCCAGCAAACTTTGCAGTCCATTCAGCAAAAGTTGCAGTGCCCACTAAGCCAGGTATCACAAACTTTCTTACACTTGGCTACTGTCGCATATTACTTATATATTGTAAGTTATAGAACTTACTATATGTTCTAGAAGCTTTAGCACAATTCTGAATCTCATAGAAATCTTCATCATTTCTCCGTTTAACTCCAAAATACTTGTCTATATTTGCAAATGGCATTTTGTCCATGTTTTTTTATTTCAAGTTCACAGGCAATATTTATATGGCAATAACTGGAAATGAAATCAATAACAGTGATTGCCTTGGACTTCGTCAATGTCCGAAATTGCGATTTTGTTTTACATATTGGTAAAAAAATATATACCATCTGGAAATATTTTTGATGACAGCATTTTTGGCTGATAAAAAAATGGTATAATACAGTCTTGAGTTTGGAGTGCAAGAATTCAAAGACACCATGACAGGAAGCCGCAAACTTGGATAAAAAAATGCACTAGAATCAATTGTTACATAAATCTTTATTTCATATTGACATTTTCATAATATGCAAACAATGCCAAGTACATTTACATCAACTTTGTAATTAGAGTGTGGATTTCATTCATGTTTTTATATTTACATATGTAAATATTGGATTCATTCTGTGGGATTCAAAACAGTTTACATGACTTAAATTTCTTGTATCATCGAGTGAAGGAGTATATAAAGAGGAAATATATGAATAACAGACACTATACATTAGGTAAGTTTTTTGTTTGTTTTTCTTTTTTATTTCATTGAAATCCAGCAGAAACTAATGAAATGTAACCATGATTTTATTTTCAGTTTCCGTAGTCAGCCATGAGAATGCTAGTATTCAGCCTTACAAAGAGCCTCAGTAGTCTCAGTAACTGATATGATAAGACTCGGCAGTAGTGAAACTGCACAACAGCTGTAGTAGCTAAAGGGTTAATTATGGTTAGACATGCAGAAAAATCTCAACAGTTCTCATGAGCTTCTTGAAAATGCACGTCTGAAACTTGTTGACAATGTATGCAGTTAGGGTAGATTTTACAGGCTCATATGCGCAGTTGGTGAAATCTTGAAAGCCAAGGAATAACTAACCAAATTTTCACCTGCAGATTTTGGACTTGGATTCCAATTTGACACATGATAAATTTGTTCCTAATTGGATTTTTTCACGTGTTTTCCACATGAACAATCTGAACTTAAATATTGTGTGCAAATGTTGGATATCTGGAATGACTTCCAGACTAATGTCAAAAACATTTCACTGGAATACAATATTAATCTAGACTTAGAAAATTTGGTGCAAGTTAGATTTTGGATTTCATCTGATGTTTACTCTGAGAAATAAGTCTTTTTGCTTCCTGTTAAAATATACTCAACAAAAATCAATCTAGTGAAAATGTGACTGGAATTTAAGTGAAATGCAGTAAAATTCCTTGACATTGCCTCAAATGTTCTTTACATGCCAAAATTTCTGAAAATATCTGAAATTTTACGACTGAAATTTCGCTGACTGCCAAAATGTCTGCATATATCAGTGAGAATTTGAGATTGAAATTTCAGAGACTTTGCAAAAATTTCTGAAAATATAGTGATATTTTGATATTGTAATACAGTAAAACCTGTTATGAGAGTTCACCTCTGTACATTAGCCTGTTTTACAGACTAGCATCTATTACCAAGTAGCAGCAATCCTTTTTTTAAAAAATATTTCTTTTATGTTTGTTTTTTATTATAACAGTAGTTACTAATCAAGTGGTCATAGAAACAATTGATTACATATTGGTCAGTGGTATCTGTCTGTTCTCACAATGCGGTCATTCACAGGGATGCTGGGTCCTACAACAAAGTTGGGAAGCAGGCTAAGTGCAGGGATAATTAGTCTGATCCACAGCTTTGTAGGCTAACTGTGTTGCTCACAACACAGAAAGCATACAAAGCAGGGAACCAGACTAGGAAATAATCTATGTATACTTTAGTCAGGTTTATGACAAAACCTATAGAACACTACAAGCATAGCTGGAAAAAAATTCAGACAGCGGTAGTCAGTTCATTATTTTTAATTTTTTTATTTATTTAGAACAGTTTGAGTTCATTCTTACAAGAATTAAAAAAGGATCTGTGGAGTTTCTAAGTAACTTTGTAGGCATAGAGTCCTCAACACTAAGTAACTTTGGAGTTGTAAAGAAAAATGACTTGTGGACTTTGAAAATACATAACTTTGCCAATGTTAAAGATATCTGGCTGGATTAGGTGTCAAAATCAAGGTTAAAAATCAAATTTTATGACTAATTCAATAAAATGTGCCTATCTATTACAACTGTTAAAATGCAGGTACAAACAGGTAACAACAGGTAAAATACAATTATTTTATTACCTCTTAGAAAACTTAGAATGTTCTCAAAACTTGTTCATTTGACCCTAGATGCACTAGTGAATAATCACAGTAACAACACAAGTCTTTCTTTCATGGTGTCCATAATATATAAAATTCTATAAAATGAACCAAAATGATCTCCAAGGTGAGATCTGTCCACACACCTAAGTGACCTATATCGCCTCTGCCACGTTTGATCATCGCATTGAAGTTCGTTAAACGGACAATTTTTCCAAAATCTTCATCTGAATAGAATATTTGAAAATAATCCGAAGCTTTCCTGGAGTCATATAACTCTCGGGTGTGCAAAGCTCTGTCAGAAAACTGAAACAAATCTCTTTGGTTTTCGGGCTTCATCCAAAAAAAACCCACTTGGAGCGTACATTTCCTCTGGTTCAAAACCTTCAAAGTCATCTTCATCATCATCCCTGTCACCCACAAGTGCATTCCATTGTCTCTCCATACGTCTTCTCACATTGTCAAACAAATTTATCAGGTCAAAATTATTTAAATCCTCTGAAAACTCTCCTCTAAAAATCCTTCAAACACCGCCATTTTGGATACAAATTTCAGCATTTGGAAACACGTTAAAAGTTCCTACTTTATTCGTTATTTCTAGTTGTATACAAGCTAAACTACAAGATAATCCAAATATAACATCTACATTACCAGAAGGAAGTTATTAGAGGTACCCCGAAAGATATTTAGTCGGGTACTATAACGTTAAAAAAGAACACTGCCCTAGACCGAAAACTCTGTCTATAGTGTTGACGGATTTACTTCCCCTGACCGCATATGCGGTCTGCCGTGATGAAAGGGTTAACCACTGACATTTCAATAAATAAATATCAATAAAGAATATACTTTACTGATATAAAAACAACTTTTATTATATTTTAATATAATTTATCTTTTGTTTCTTGTACAATTTGAATGATTTTCAACATTTTTATTTCATGTTTCTTATAGCTATAATTTTATTGTTCATTTTAAGAACAATAATTTCTTTCTGCATCTTTCCATGTTTTATTTTTCTGTTTTTAATCTTTTTTTTGTTATTGTTTAAATTTGAACTCTAGGGTGTAACTGCCCTCAAACCAGACTGTTTTCTTCTTTTGCATTTTTAAGCAGAATTTCGCTTTTGTCCTGACCTGAATCTGATTTTCCTCAATATGGACCTTTTTTTATACAAAATCATCTCTGAAATTGTTTCTTTTAAAGTTCTGCCCAGTCCCATTCTGCAATCATCCTTTTAATAAATATTTATTCCATATATTATTTAACCGATAAGATTGATGTAAAGAGCTATTTGATTGGGCAGAAGTTGGTACTTGCCCAAGAAATCTTCGCGTAATGGAAGCTGATGGGAATTAGAATGTTGTTGTTGTTAGGTTTAACAACATTTTTCAGCACAAGATAGGCTATACATGGCGGCCAGTATTAATGGTGGAGGAAAAACCCTGGAAAACCCCGGAAAGAACCACCGACCCACGAGAAGCTACTGGCAGGCTTTCTCACTTACCCATGTTAGCCAAGTCTGGACTCGAACTCACGCAGACAGAGGTGAGATGGCAGTGGGAATGTGATTGATCAATCTGTATGAAAACTGAACACCAGAACTAGCATTTTGTGATTTGTGCCATAAAGATTTCGAAAAAAAAATTAACAGCTTTACAGTAGTGGCTAATGTGCTATAAATAGACAATTGATTATACCAGGATGATTTAAAATTTATAAAATTCCAAACTTCTTCCAATAATGTGCAGGTTTCTTCTGGCATATACTTGCACATGGTGTGAACTATGTAAATGTGATGGGAGGTCCAAGTGCAGCTAAAAACATGTTATAAACATCCCTGGTCTGAAGCCAGGTGATCCCCATACCAACCCCTGTTCTGTAAAAGGCATCGGTGGAATTGATTTACGTCTAGAATTTAAGGAGTGACAATATATAGATCACTGGTGGGGAATTGTTGACATTACTGCAAGATACCCATGTCTATGAAAGATAGACATCTTTGTGAAGTTTTCTTGGTCCAGATGTAGAATCATCCTTCAATATCGTAAATGGTATTATTGTTGATATTGTCAAAATATTCTAGTTGTTAGAATTCAATGTAAAACAAGAGTAATTATATCATGATAAACATTTGTCATGGCTGTTTTTGGAACAAGAACTCATTCAAGCAACCACAACAGCATCATAGTTTGTACATTCAAAAGTCTGCAGTACAACTCCCATATCTCTTTGATGTCATATAATTATAACAGCTGTATAATTTTGTTTTGTGTACAGTGAAATATTACTATGGTTAATAAAGTCCTTAATTCTCATCCATTGTTTACCTGAAACTTTTTGAAATGTCAGAAAAATTAGTATGAAACACAAGTAAAATACTATATAATGGTCAAAATTTTAATGAAATCTCGAAATCTCTTTGCCAAAATCAATTTTAGTAGTCATTCATTTTTATCTCAAGGTCAACCTAATTTTGTAATCAATGATTTATAAGCCAACACAACCCATACAAAAACTTTTTCCCTGACTTAACCAGTCTCCAGGTGGAATTTTAAGTAAAGCCATAGATTCCATATATTATAAATTTTAGGTAAATTCCAAGCAGATTCAGGGTGGAATATGGACTGAAATATGCAAATTATTCTTTTATTAGGAGGAATCTGTCTTGTCCGCCTGCTAAGCAGAATTTGTTTATTCCATTTATTTAGCCAAGATTTCCCTTATTTTCACTTTTAGGCAGATTCAGGGCAAAATATAGCCAGAAATATGCAAATTACTCTATTATTATTAGGAAACTGTTTAGTCCACCTACAAAGCAGAATTTGTTTATCCCGCTTGTTTAACCTAGATCCTTCTTATTATCACAGGTTGGTGAGATTTTACAAATATTTTGACCAAAACTTTGACATGTTAGTGATACCTCATTAAAATTTCACTAAATATTTGTGAGATTTCACAAAGCTTAGACCAAAACTTTCACCAAAATTCTGGTGAGGTTTCACAAACATTTTAGCCAAAATTTTCACTTGTTTTACTGAGATCTCTAACATTTCGTTTTGTGAGATCAAAATCTAGATCATCTATGTCATTTGGTACCATGGAAGCAATACTAGTCTTGAAAATGAAGGGAGGAAAATGCTTCTAAATGGAGTTCAACCAGAAGTTTCTCAAAAAGTGCAAAAGTGCCATGTACCTGACACAATAGTAGTAAGTTATAACATGGAAATGAACAGTACCTATTGTTTTTTTTTAAAGTTGTGTTACTGAAAATTAGTTCAACTTACTGAAAACTTTCAATTGACTTTGCTGAGAATGCATCTTTAGGGTTGGCTCTGATTGCCTTTAGCCAGATAAAGTCCAGTTGACAAGAGCCAGATACAGTCCAAGTGACATTGTGCAAGCTTGCAGACTCTGAAAAATTCCTTTTGCAAGCTTGCAGACTGAAAAATTCCTCTTGCAAGCTTGTGCAAGCACTATTACTCGCTTGCTGCAAGCTTGTCATAAGCATGGATTTTGGTTTGGCGTATTTCATATTATTATCTACATGTAAATGAAATGTGAAAACAAAATGTCTATTCCTGTTTGGCATTGCCTGAACTAAGATGGTGAAATGTTCATTTCTAATCAATCAACAATAATTCATGGTTATTATTTAATTTAAATCATAGACTTGGTAATTGTTTTGAATGACAGACTTTATTCATTTTAATAAACTGTAAAAAAAAAAAAATGTTCTGAATAAATATATAGAAATCTCTTAAGTACACAGTTAAAACACACCAAGTCCATATACACCACTCCCTCGATAACTCGCGGACATTGGGGTCCAAAAACATCGACCGCGATATAAGCGAGGGGGCGAGTTATCGAGGGACCTATATAACAAACAACAAATATTACAATGGGATAAGAAAAGAGAATAGAGAAAAGGGAGGGTGGGGTGGCTTGGCATGTTGAATACTCAAGTAGTAATCGCACTAAGATTAACAGTGGATAAATATCTTTTCATATCGGTGTACTTTGTTTAGTTTTTCCTCAGAGTAACATTAATTTCAGGATAACTTACTGTATATTGAGGAAATCATCTAAACATTATTCCTCCTGGTTTCCGTTTGCTTAGCACATGTACTTCACACTTTGAGTATTACGTCACTTATTTTTGTGGTGAATGGTATAAATTCTAATTTTATTGTTTGATCCACAGTAGACGGTTTTTTTTCAAATACAAAAGATCGACACATTTCGAAAAAACAATGTCGATCGAACGATGTGTAGATTTTTATTGCGGTAGAAGTAAAATAGAAGAAAAAAAATTCACAAGGTTTAACCATTACCAACATGAATTTAATGGGTCTAAAAATTTAAAACGACATAAATTAAAACACGATAACACTTGCGGTTTGTGACACGTTTGGGAAATATCACTTCACATTTTGAAAAAAATGCAAATTTCACAATATGGATTCCATCTTTACAGGCAATACCGTATTTCCCGCCCTATAAGTCGCTCCTGCTTATAAGTCGCTCCTCCGCACTTACCATAATCACGTCTTTGATACCGCCGGCCATTGCATGCGAATTGGTAATTTCCAACTTCGTGTAAGAAATATTATACAATTGTTTAAGAGTTATATAAAAGTCCGTATTACAGTAGACTTTGACTTTGCCTTGAGTCATATTTGAATTGTTGAAAGTCCATGGCCTGCAGCACGCTGTTCCACAATCCATTTTCGTAGATTCTCCTTGAGAACTGGCCAACTTTCTTTGCGACTACGATTTCCCTTTTTGTTTTTTGTTGACCTTAACTCAACTTCTTTTTTACGCCAGTCTTGCACAATCTTCTCGCTTACGTTGAATTTTCTTTCTGCTGCACGATTTTCGTTTTCTTTCACGAATGCTACGACGTTTAACTTAAATTCTGCATCATATCTTTTCTAGTTGCTGGTGCCATGATAAATGGCACGAATTTAATTTAAAATAAAACTTATTGACTTGCACTAATATAACAATTTTAAATCATACAACGTTATTGTGAAACTATATTTTATTAATGCTCCCTTGTATGAACGGTACGTATTTATATATCGGTCATTTCCACAACCCAAGCGAACTTCAAAGGCACTTTATACGCTACAGTGATTTTAACTTATTAACGAAGACATTGGGAATTCACCTAACAATTGAAACTGTTCACCAGCCTTCCAGTTATTTTTTTTATTAATTACTTTAATTATTATTAAGTACTTTGAAGTTCCCTCCATGAAGCCCCCCCCCCGGCTTAATCCAGAGTTTAAAACTAGAGCAATCTTCAGAGGAAATATTCCAGCTATGTTTTTTTTTTTTTTTTATAACCAGCCATTGCCAAACCAACCAAAAAAATGATTGTTTTTATAAACTACTATTAAAGTAAATTATGAAGAGCTAACAGAGGTCTAGGAAACGCTATACAGTGACATAATTCGTTGTTTAAAATAACAAAATAATCCCAGTTCTTCATTCTGTATTTATTGGAGTACGTCAAAAGAATCTGACGCAATAGCTGGGTGGCAATCAAAGGACTTTGACTAGCAGCTTGGGTGGGAAAATGTGCTGAAATTTACAACGACTGAATTTAGAGACAGAAAGATTCTAAGATGTACATGCCGAATAATAAAGGAAATACAATGCCAATCGTTATTTCAATATTTTTTTAATTTATTAATAACAAATTTTAAGACATATATAACTAAATATTATTTGACTATTTAATTTGATAATCTTATAATCTAATTCTTACGTGTACCGTATGTAAATTTCCAGCAATCGGTTTGCCCGTATACCGGCAGATGCATTTTGCTAAAGAACAGCATCACTGCCCATCAGTCACAGTCGTTAAAAAAAAATTATCGTATAAGTCGTACCTGCATATAAGTCTCACACGTCATCTTTAAGAAGAAAAAAAAACGAAAAAAAGTAGCGACTTATACCCCGGAAAATACTGTAATCACCATTTTCGATGATAAAAACAAACTATGTATCATGGTTAAATTTGACATTTTACAATTTCTTATCACGACTTTTTTCATGTTTAACACATTTTAAAATATATTTTCCTTGGAAAAAAAATTGGGAGCCATGTTGGACACTGCGTTATAAGCGGGTTCGCGAGTTATCGAGGGAGTGGTGTACTAGCTAAACAAATTTCTAAGTCCACATTTCTGAGCTAAATGACAAAGTTCTTCTTTCCAAGTTTTTTTAAGCTAAAATATGACTAAGTTCTTATTTCCTAGGTTTTTCCAAGCTAAAAATGTACTAAGTTCTCATGTCCAAGGTTTCTTCACAGTATTTCCTAGGTGTATTTTTAATACACCTAAGAAAACCTTGGAAAAACCTCAGATGTCCGAGATTTTTTGGTCATATTTTCAAGCAAACCTAGGAAAAAGTACAGCCGGGCAGTCCAAGTGATATTAGTACTTAAAAGATATGTCCCAGGTGACAATAGCCAGATAGTCAGGAGGTATTGACCAAATACAATCCAAGTGATATTAGCCAGATATAGTCCAGGTAACATTAGCCAGATACAGACCAAAATGGCATTTGCCAGGTATAGTCCAAGTGAAATTAACCAGATACAGCCCAGGTGACATTAGCCAGATATAGTCCAGATGATATTAGTACTTAAAAGATAGGTCTGACCCAGGTGACATTAGCCTGAGACAACCAGGTTTCATTAGCCAGATACAGTCCAGGTGACATTAGACAGATACAGTCCAGGTAACATTAGCCAGATATAGTCCAGGTGATGTTAGCCAGATACAGTCCAAATGACTTTAGCCAGATAGTCCAAGTGACATTTACCAGATACAGTCCAGGTGATATTACTACTTGAAAAATATGTCACATGTGACATTAAACAGATAAAGCCAGGTTACATTAGCCAGATACAGTCCAGATAACATTAGCTGAATATTGCACAGGTGACATTAGATATACTCCAGATATTATTAGTACATAAGACATATGACCCAGGTGAAATTAACCAGATACAGACAGGTGACATTAGCCAGATATAGTCCAAGTGACATTAGCCAGATATGGCCCAGGTGAAATTAGCCAGATAATTTCAGGTGATATTAGTACTTAAAAGATATATCCCAGATGACATTAGCCAGATACAGTCCAAGTGACATTAGCCAATATAGCTAGGTGACTCTAGGTACATTTCAAGTGACATTAGCCAGATACAGTACAAGTGATATTAGCCAGATACAATCCAAGTGACATCAGCTAGATACAGCCAGGTGACATTGTTCAGATACAGTCTGGGTGACATTATCTAGATACTGCCAGGTGATATTAGCCAGATACAGTTTATGTGACATTAACCAACACAGAAATATCCGTTTCTAACTTTGACAGATGATAATCTTAGTTATTCCATGGGACAAACCTGTTGAACCAGCCACTATATCCTTTGATCCAATCAGTGAAGGGTGTGGTGGGGGTGATGTAGGATTGATATATTCAAAAGAAGGGAGACTGAAACACTTGTTACTTGGTTTAATAGACTTTACTTACTAGCAAAATAAATGTTTTCTTTTAATTAAAAACAGGATGGTTATTTCTCTTTTACAGCTAATGATGTAAAAGTACTGCTGTATAATTTGTTCTATCATTTTATTGTTTCATTTGATCACTACACCTTTTAGAATTGGAATTGAGAATGTGTTTCATAATTGGTTATTTTTTCCTAAACAGATTTAACAATGATGAGAGGAATCGGCCAAACCAGACGTTTGGTAAAGAGAGATGTATTTCATACCTGGTCACTTTTCACCAACCTCCTGTCAGCCCAGCTGTGCATCCAGGTACCATATTTCATCATATTTCTTTTTGAATCGATGCCAGTATTGCCAGATAGATAGTTTAAATTTGTTCCATGCTGGAATTGCACACTTGCTATGAATGATAAGTATCACCTAGCTCCCCATTACCCACACCATCATATGCTAATCTGAAAAGAAGGGGTGGAGCAAATGTTGATGGTTTTGATTCATGGTGCATGAGAACTCAGTTGGCAAATCAAATTTAGTACTTGGTTATATAGCCAATCCCATTGGATTACTCTTGAGATGTATAAGGTATATGCTTTAGATGTAATGTATTTGGGTGTAGGTGGATGGGTTGGTGTGTGTGGGGGTCCGTTGTTTTTGGATGACCAGATATTGCTTTTGGAAACATTACATTACATTATAATTTGGTGTCTTGAATAAACAGGACAAGAAAACAAATTCAACCAGCAACAACAGAATGTGCTAGCTTTTGAAGTAAAAAGGCAAATTTGATTGTCTTCACATATTACATAATAAATGAAAAAAAGACATTTCTATAGATTATTTGTATTGGATTTATTTCCATTCACCAGTAAAAAAGGAACCATACATGTATAAGAGTAACAACTTGTGTGCTTTCCAAAAGAAAACATCATGTCAGTAATTTTCCATTATATACCGAGCTCTGCTGTACACAAATAATTAGTGATCATGAAAATATGCACTTCAAATGCACTTGGATTTTATCACTGTGTTAAAAGGATATGAAAACAAAATAAGATTTCTGAGTGAAATAAGATAATTGTAAATGCTAAAGACAGAAAAATGTTTATAATTTCATGAGAGCAGAAGTGCATGTATGACAGTCAGTCCTAAACAACAAAAGGGTAAGATTTCATAGGGGTATGAGCAGTACACAATTTTAGGCTTTCTGTACTGTCACAAGAAATTAACAATTTTACCTGTTCTTGGGTTAATGGTAAATGGATTTAATACTGCTTAAAGAAGATCAATATTGTTCTTTCTGAAGAACATTTACTTTAGGCTTCTAAAAATATTTATGTGGTTCTCAGGTGACATTAGAAAATAGAATAGGTCAGTAAGATGTGATAAATTTTATTTTTGTTTTGTTTTGGTTGATTCAGACGATTTCTATGAAACATTAAGTAGAAAGCAAGGGTCATTTGCATCCTAAATTTTACTTAGTCACATTCCTCTGTTAATTATGTTTTCCCAATTTTATTCTTTCAATCCCTCATCCATCTCACTTCAGCTAAATGTAGTTGGCAGGAGTAAATAGGTTGATTGGGAACCACACATTGTATTTTTTTTTTTAAATTTGGTCTTGTTTTGTTGTAAGGGAAGTAACCTAGTGTACATCATACAAAACAAGTCCTTACACTTATGACTGACATATAAACTGATTCAGACCCATTTTCATGTGAATAAACAGCATATATGCAGATTTCTCATAAGGTCTAGGTTGTTTCTGACCTACAGTAATTACTTTTCACGAAATTTCAAGAGATATATAGTAGTGAAGCAAATACTATTTAACCGACTTATATCATTTATATCATTAGGTCGAGAAATAATTCAACCATAAATATGCCGTCTGATTAAATAATTTGTTGTAAGAAAGCAAATAGTTTTATTAAGATAAGCCCTCTTTTTAAAAATAGATGCACTCGCTTGGTGCAATACATGTTTTTGGATCTTTCGGTTTTAGGGGGAAACGGTTCCAGTTTTGTTATCTATTTACTTATGTTCTTCTGAGTGTTGTTACAGTAATGTTTCATTGAGAACAAGGAAACCAGGACAAAGAGTATGTTTTGAATTTGCTTATGAATTTATTCCTATGTACATGAATTAGGGATTGTTTCAAAAAATGCTAAAAATCTCTTTTGTCTGCAATTTTGCAAAAAACTTGTACAAAAAAAAATAAAGTGGTAGTTTATATTGAACATTTTTACCAACTTGAAATTACAAGATTTTAATCTTGATCTTGATTAAAATTAATTACAATGTATAGCTTCTGCTGTGCTTTATAAGTCATATGGCCAATTTGCAAGTATGTCAATCCAAACACACATACTACAAGTATGACTAGAATGGGTATGAATATAATAATTTGTATACATGTACAAAATGGGTTGATAATAAACATATGACATATCTTTTAATTTTAAAATAAGGCATTGTTTAAAACTGTGAAAAGCATACTGTGAAATAGAGCACATAAGATAATGCATTGTCATATATATTATACATATTTCGCATTTTTTGCTTTGGTCTCGCTTCTCCCAGTTTAGCTTCCACTTCTCCCTGTTTAGCTTCCACTTCTCCCTGTTCTGGCCAAAAATAGAAGTCACTTCTCCCTACAATTTAAGTTTAGCTTGTACCCTGATCACAGTAACCTATGGTACTTGGGCAAAACAAGTGACTTAATAGCTTCATTGTATCCCTGAGTGTATTAATTTACTGGAGAGAAAGTGACAGTCTCTTGTAGATGCTAATTTGATTAATTTAGTTAAAAATAAGGTCCATTAAAGCATTAATGTGTCATTTGTTGTGAAATAGATTTAAAAGTTAATTCTTTTTACCTGTATTTATGAGTGAATTAAGACAATATTGCATAGTTAAATCTTGGATAAAAAGTGAATTAAGACATCTAATTTCTCAGTAGAAACATCTAGGAAAGCCTGTTCTTTGAAAAATGAGTTGAATATTTTAAAGCAGCTTAAATCTAATAAAATGCAAAGACAAGTTTCTAAGGACCAAAGGTGTGCTATTTGAGAACATTTGAAATCACTTTGGAATATTCAGCACAGAATCAACATTGATGAAGACTTTTCCATTGGTAAACTATATGATAATAAATCATTTGTTCAGTTTTTCTGAGGTGACAAAAAAAAATAAGACATCCTGATAAACATGAAGAAGCTATTTCCAAAACCATATTTGGATTGGAGAAAGGACTGATGCAGATATAGAGCCATATTTGGATTGGAGAAAAAACTAATGTGGATATAAAGCCGTATTTGTATTGGAGAAAAAACTAATGTGGATACAAAACTATATTTGGATTTGGAGGAAAGTCTAATGTCGATACAAAGCCGTATTTGGATTCAAAGGAACGACTGATGTGTGAATACAAAGCCATTTTTGGATTATAGAAAAGAAAAATATAGATACAAAACAATATTCGGATTGGAGAAATTATTGATGCAGATACAAAAGCCATATTTGGATTGGAGAAAGGACTAATGTGTATACAAAACCATATTTGGATGAGAGAAAGGACTTGTGTGGATGCAAGCTAGGAGTTGATTTGAGAAAGGATGAATGTGATACAAAGTTATATTTAGATTGGAGAGAGAACTGATGTGGATGCAAAACTAGGATACATGTGGGGAGTATTTCCAGGTAGCCTATACTTGAATAGTGATTGTAACTATTCAGGAGCACTATTATTGGCTGTCCTGTATATTAATTGGGCTTTTCTTAAACAGATTTGTTCTTTATTAGGTAGGTGACAAAAAAAATAAGACATCCTGATAAACATGAAGAAGCTATTTCCAAAACCATATTTGGATTGGAGAAAGGACTGATGCAGATATAGAGCCATATTTGGATTGGAGAAAAAACTAATGTGGATATAAAGCCGTATTTGTATTGGAGAAAAAACTAATGTGGATACAAAACTATATTTGGATTTGGAGGAAAGTCTAATGTCGATACAAAGCCGTATTTGGATTCAAAGGAACGACTGATGTGTGAATACAAAGCCATTTTTGGATTATAGAAAAGAAAAATATAGATACAAAACAATATTCGGATTGGAGAAATTATTGATGCAGATACAAAAGCCATATTTGGATTGGAGAAAGGACTAATGTGTATACAAAACCATATTTGGATGAGAGAAAGGACTTGTGTGGATGCAAGCTAGGAGTTGAATAGTGATT
Source organism: Potamilus streckersoni (assembly GCA_016746295.1). Lineage (NCBI taxonomy): Eukaryota > Metazoa > Mollusca > Bivalvia > Unionida > Unionidae > Potamilus > Potamilus streckersoni. The sequence continues at coordinate 178,498 of JAEAOA010000933.1, read as the reverse complement.
GTAACTATTCAGGAGCACTATTATTGGCTGTCCTGTATATTAATTGGGCTTTTCTTAAACAGATTTGTTCTTTATTAGGTAGGTGACAAAAAAAATAAGACATCCTGATAAACATGAAGAAGCTATTTCCAAAACCATATTTGGATTGGAGAAAGGACTGATGCAGATATAGAGCCATATTTGGATTGGAGAAAAAACTAATGTGGATATAAAGCCGTATTTGTATTGGAGAAAAAACTAATGTGGATACAAAACTATATTTGGATTTGGAGGAAAGTCTAATGTCGATACAAAGCCGTATTTGGATTCAAAGGAACGACTGATGTGTGAATACAAAGCCATTTTTGGATTATAGAAAAGAAAAATATAGATACAAAACAATATTCGGATTGGAGAAATTATTGATGCAGATACAAAAGCCATATTTGGATTGGAGAAAGGACTAATGTGTATACAAAACCATATTTGGATGAGAGAAAGGACTTGTGTGGATGCAAGCTAGGAGTTGATTTGAGAAAGGATGAATGTGATACAAAGTTATATTTAGATTGGAGAGAGAACTGATGTGGATGCAAAACTAGGATAGGATTGGAGAAAGGACTGATGTGGAATATTACAGCTGAGGAATATCAGGGACTTCATAAATTTGAGAACAATTAGGTCTCACACATCATGAAAAAGTTAATGCAGTATATAAACATGTGAGTGAGCAGTGCTTATTCTGTATGGATATGTAATGTTTGTCATTAAATGTCCTTATGTGGACATCAGTCTATTTCATATGGATTAAATGTTTGCCTATAAATATTTTGTTTCTGTTGTTATTATTATTATTATTATTATGACTTTATTTAAAGAGGGTAACTCAATTAGCTAAGAACTAATCTACTAATTTACTTTTTTTGCTGCATCTCTGAAGCCACTGAATATACTGGGTTTGGAAAAAGGAAATAAAGTGGGCATTTCTAATCTCAACTGGAATACTATTCCAGAGCAAAGTTTCAGAGTATTGGAAACTTTTTTAAATAATTCCTTATTTGGTTTGGGAATTTTGTAATGTTTGGTAGACATTGATCGCATGTGGGGAGTATTTCCAGGTAGCCTATACTTGAATAGTGATTGTAACTATTCAGGAGCACTATTATTGGCTGTCCTGTATATTAATTGGGCTTTTCTTAAACAGATTCGGTCTTTATTAGGTAGTATTTTTAACTTACCAGCTAAATTTTCCTTGCTTTTTTTCTGGATTGATATTAACTCAAAAGCTCTTTTTTGGAGATGTGCCAGCTTTGCTAAGTTTTTATCATTTGAATTACCCCATACTGTATTACAGTAGTCTAAATAGGGTTGTATGTAACTGTTATAAAATAGTTTTCTGTGCTTTTCTGGGAAAAAGTGTCTTATCCTACAGAGAAGCCTACAGAGAAGCCATAAACTTGAATTGACTCTTTTACTAATGTTTGATATGTTCAGTTCATGATAGGTCATTATCTACCAAAACACCAATTAGACTATCGTGACAGACCATTTACAACCTTTTATCCTTCCATGTCAGACAAAGTTCATCACTGTCAAATTTTGTTCTTTTGTTCCTGTGTTGAGATAAGTAATATTTTAGTTTTACCAGTATTAACCACCATGCTATTGCATGTGCACTAGTTCAGTTTGTTTAAGGCATTCTGTAAAGAAATTAAGAGTGTATGCTGTGTGTTTTGGATATCGGACAATGATGTGTCATCTGCAAAGAGATCTGTAGATGATACTGAGTCCTTTAGTACAAGTGGTAGGTCATTAATAAATAAAATAAACAGTAATGGACCCAGAATTGAGTCTTGTGGTACTCCACCTCTAATTGTTCCAGGTTCAGACAGAACATTATTTATATAAACATGTTGTGTTCTCTCACTTCAGTATAAAGTAAATCATCTAACTGTGCTTTCATCACATTGGTAGATTTTCAGTTTCTTCAAAAGGATTCCATGATCCACCATGTCAAAAGCTTTCTGAAATCTACAAATACAGAACCTATTATTCTACCTTGGTCAAGTGCTTGAAACCATTTATCAGTTAGGGAGATCAAGGCAGTCTCACATGAATGTTTCTAAGTATTGCTAAAAGCATACTGCATATGGTGTGTTGTGATTTCAGACATTACTCATTGTGCCTTTTTTAATTTCAGAGATTCATTTGTTTAATTGTTTAGAATAAGTCAATATGTGCTTTTGAGCTCTTAATAAAACAAAAGTTTTTAATATCAGAATCTATTGGTCTTGAGTAAAATCATAATTTAATCATACAATTTCTTATCATAAATGACCAAGATGTTTCATTAATTTATAGTTTCAGTTTAATAACAGTGCAACTGTAGATGAGAAATGAGGACTGACAAGTATATCTAATTATTAGATAGTCACCAATCTGGAAATCGGGGAAAACATGGAATTCTCGGTGAATGTGCTAAATCTGGAAAACTCTGGGTATTTTGCCAGCACTCAGGGAATTTTTTCAGATCACTCTTGCGCATATTTTGATGTGATATTTTTTTTATGTGTAAGAGATGTCAGTGGTAACAGATTGCTAAGTGTATATTATATTGCTGAAGGTCATATGAAAACAATCAACAGAGATAGCATAATGGTTCATTACAAGTCTGGGTAAGTTATCAAACTTTGGTATTATTTTAACATTGTTAACATTTTCCAAAATTTGAATATCAGTCGCAGTGACTTTATCCATTTTGATTTTTACTTGATTCTAATCAAAAACTTTTGATGGCTACAGTTGTACCTTTTTTATGAAGTAGCCAACCAGTATAGTAGATAAATAGCCTAGGCTAAATTAGTCCAGGCCTTAAATTACTATATTCTGAAGGTACAAAAAGGGTCTGGCATCTCTTGCCTCTGGAGCCATTGGTGAATGTGTATGAAGTGGAACATGTGTTTTGGTTTTTTGTTTCAGATACTGGTTGTCGCTAGTATGTATGAAGAAATAGAAAGTAAATGTCTTTGAAGTTCACAATATTGTTTAATAAGGTCAGGCTAATAGACAAGTCATTTTAATCTTAGATTCAAGCTTCCATAAGTCCACATCAAGCATGATGCAAACTGTTGCAAAACCTTTGAACAAAGTATCATGGGCAGACAAGCATTAATAAGCCATGAAAATAGTGCATAACACAAGAGAAATTTGATAACTCCACATGATATACTGTCACACAATTCCTACGAGTGAAGAGCAGCATTGCAAAACGTCAACCCGTAGCTGAGAATGTAAATTTGCAAGCTGATCCAAATCACACAGATTCTATTTCTGAAGCTGTGCAAGCACCAGTGGTTATTCCAGACAAACTTCATGCGTCAATGAGTCATTATGCGTACAATGATTCTGTAATGAAGGCAGAAGTATTATGGGCACTACAGACCTTAGCGAAACATCAGTCATACAGATCATGCCATAATGCCAAAGACATATTCCAGGCAGTGTTTCCTGATAGTAAGATCATGCAGAAATTCACCCTTGGAAAAACTAAAGCTGCATACACAATTGTATATGATATTGTCGATGGATGGACATAGTGTAAACTGGAAGTTTTTGGAGAGTCTAAGTGATAGTCAAGATGAAGGTGACAGAAAGTTGATCGATATTGGATCATGGAGCACTGCAGACTGGACACAGCGCGAGTGGTTGTCAGTCGACAAGTTCCTCTGTGCCTTGTGAGATTTACATCAAGTTTGGTAGTATTGTTTGGTATTAAGGGGGGGGGTGCTAATTGACTTGAATTACTATTGCCTTAAGGGATTGAATAGATATTTATATGTCAAGAAACTATATATCTATCCAAGAATATAGACAAATTAATGTGCCTGTATCAGAATTTAAAATATTCTATTATGTTCTGTCTTTTGCATGACATGTAATAACCAAGTCTCAACAACTTTTATTCAATAATAATAATGATCACAAACAACTTAGTAGTGTGAGTTATGAATATTCATGGTAGTAACATTAAAGTCACAGTAAAAACACAAAAAAGTATTAAAATAAATAGAATTATTATATGAAATGGAGTCATACAAATATACTGGAAAAGTAACTATACTGTAATTTGTATGGAGGTCCAATACCCCTATGTATAATTACTCTGCTTTCATTTAGATACCATCTTTGGTTTTGATTTTCTTCGGAAACCAAATTTATTATATATTTATATTAATGTATATTTTCAAATATTAATACTTTAATTTTATTGCTAATTAGAGAATGATAACATTGCCTAACACTTTTGAGAAATGGGAACAGAGTATATATTATAATTTCAAATTAACCCAATAACTATTGAAGAAAATCTGACTGGTGTGCATGACATCCATGTTTATAACTTTCCTATGCATTACGCTAGGTAACACTCCACCAAACTAGTGCATATTACTTACATGGATTTAAGCCACAATAATAATTACTATCATTAAAAACTTTGAATTCAAGAAAAATTTTGAATGATAAATCTATCATTCCACTTTTAATTAAAAAAGTATGACCAAACACTAACATTGTTCTATAAGATATATATATCAGTAAACACTGGCCTCCAACCAATGTTTGTAGCACGGGGACAATGTACAATGCAGGCTTATCAACTTTGCAAGAGATGGCAAGTGGATTATTCCATTGTCAAGCAGAACTAGTATTCCACCCAGAAACTCGTTATATAAACAATAGTATAGGTTCATTAGAGTTGGTGAGATAACCCGATTAACTTTTCATTAGTATCATGGATACCTAAAGCTACCCCTATTTTTTCATAAAGAACATCTTCATGATCAAGCTGTTGTTTAAGGCAACAAATGGCATCCAGTAAACACACACATTCAAGAAGAAAGGAACAATAAGCATCTTAAAAAGGTTAAAATTTTGGCACATAAATATAAAAAAGGGATATTCAGATTCTTGGATATAAAAAGCATGATTGGCAGCAATAATTTTGGGGGCATCATTTCATATTAGTTAATGATATGATTGCTGTTGCTATGGAAACTGGAAAAAACCCACCCAAACATTGTTAAGTTGAGTGATAGAAAGAAACCATTGAGTTCCATATGGTTTTGGAACTATAGGTTATGAAACTATTGGAGGTTTAATTTGTGTGTAATTGTACTTCACAAATCTTTCAATTCAACATAATTTTACCTTCTCTACATCAATCCCAGATCACTCTTAGGAACTTATTAAACATGTGTTGTCTCAGTTGATGATAGCAGTACACGGTATTTTGTTGTACCTCACTGAAATTTAATATAGATATCAACCACCACAGAGATACCCTTCTTGGAGTTAGCAGATCCTCTATGATAGATTGCAATTTTTACATTTCTTGGTCGTGTTTTTTTTTTTCCTTCACACTTTCTTTTATAATTTCAGTGTAACAGGAGAATTTTGGTCAAAAGGGCAACCTATAGATGTTCAGGTATTTTCCTTCATGTTAGAAAAGTTTTGTTTAGATTTTCTTTTTATGCATCAGTTATGGGGAAAATATTAATATAATATGAAAATTAACTGTTTTCGACTTCATTTTTAACATTTGTGAACATAATAATTTTATGTAAAAATAATTTGTGGACAGAAATAATTCATCATTTTTATCAATGGATGTTTTGTAATAAAATTTACACCCATATCTGACTGGAAGAGTCCATGTATTCACTTCAAATGTTCTATAATTCATCCGGTTTTATACTTACTTGACAAGCAAAATACGTAAAATAAAAAACATGGCAAACTAGGCCAAGCCTATCATGAAAGAATGGTATCCATTAGAACAAATCACCAATTATGTGTAGGACACGTGTATCTGACTCGTACATATTTTGTAATGAGTATTCCTTAACCAAGATAGATGTCTTACCTGTGTACATTGGAACACATTCATGTAAAATGTAACAAATTTCACCCTTTGAAAGAAAGGTTTGATGATGATATACCACCAACACAAATCTTGCACTATTTACCCCAAGAATATGATCTATACAACTAGAGTGTAGTGATAGGTTTAACTCATTAACCCCTGGCGCCCCGATAACTTGTCACACTTTTCCTCCCTCATCTCCTGAGCACCTCATTAGTGAGGCAGAGTTTACCTAGCTTGTATCCCGGGCACCGAGTTTGAGAGGCAGTATTTGGCATGGCTTATTTCACACATGACAAAAATAAGTCGTTGCAAACCATTGGCTAATTTCAAGCCATTTCCTAATTATGCAGGCTGTTAAACCAATAAAATTTTAGCTTACATAAACAGAGTGATCACTGCTGAACACACGGAAAAAATTTGATTTTGATAGCTGCAGAAATAGTGAAGATATTTAGATCCAAAAATGATGCAAATTGACGGGTATCAGCCAGTTGAAGCAGACTTTTACTTGACAAACTCTGACGGAGAATTTTCGGGATTTTTATTGGTTGAGATTGATAGTGACATTGAAATAGCCATTGATGATAACAGCGAACGTGATGAGAATGAGTTCAAATTTTATTGTGTTTTATTAGGTTTTAAATTTTTAGTGAGAATTCTAAGGAAGAAAGGTAATTTAAGAGCAAGGAAAATATTTGCATCTTTGAATGATATTCACAGGAAGTTAAGTTTACAAAAGAGATGACAAGTGGAAGTTCTGTGTACATAAAATATAATTATTTCATGTGTTAATTAATGTGTGTATTCCTAATGGATTTTATGGATTATTTATCGAAAGAGAAAGAAATTGATAAGTACATCATTTATTTTCACCTTTATGCATGAGTTTTATTTCTGCATGTAGCATGAAATTTATACCATTATTTACTTAATTTTATTGAGAAATGTTGTGTCTAATTTCAGCCTAATTAAATGAATATAAATAAAATAATAAAAATTTATTGCAAGGAAATCCTCTTGAAAAATATGCAAGCCAAGTGCTGTATCTCAGGCATACGGGTACTGGTAAGACTAACACTGGTCTAGGTGATATCTGTAAGTATGCTGTAGGAGACTGCCTAGCTATTTGGCTCAGGGGTTAATGAGTTAAAGCAGACCTTTGAACTCCCCTCTAAGTGCAGTTTTGATGCCCTGCAGCACCTTTGGCACTGTTGGGGCCAAGGTACCATCTGACCCACCATGCTATTGCATTTAATAAATGGTTTTTTTATCTATAATTAATTGTTTCATTTGTGTGTGTATATGTATGTATTTATATTTATTATTTTTTCTATGTATGTTTATATGTAATTTATATGGTGTGCTTGACTTTTGTCTGTGATCAAGGGTTGTGAATGGAGTTTTTGCATCATTTTAATTTTTCCATGATTGTTAAGTTGTAAATGAGATATTTTACTAGAATTTGAGTTCAAAGCCTAACCTTGTTTATTAGTTAGGAAAATTTTGTGCTGAACTGATCAGTTTTTCAGTGCATTCTATCGCATTGTAGGTCAAGTGAGGATGTGTATAAATAAGTTGATAAATACTTATCATTTTTAAGATCAGTCTTTGGAAATCCATTTGTTATCAGAGTTTACAGATGTCTTCAGATATAAATTTGAGATGACTAATTTATTTAAATTGGAATTACTAAGTGCTCATTTGTTTTGAATTTAAACACAGTATTTTATAATTATTAAGAACCCATTCAAAGATATTCTCGATTTCATCAAAGTGGTACATAGGACATTCAAAACTATTGGAGTTCATTTAGAACATTCTATATAGGACTGCAAAAGAATTATTTGGGATTTAATTCACAATACTATTAGAGTCTCTTAAACTTTTATTTTGTAAATTAGAAATTGTTTATTTTTTTTATTTTAAAAACTTATTGGCTTTGCTTCATTTTGTTACAGTTTAAAAACTAGAGTTGTAACATAAATTTTGTTGGATTTGCATTTTTTTAAAACTTAATTGGCACTTTATAGTTTGTATTGTGCTGATGTGATTGAGTGTTAAAAAAATACATATGATACAGTAATAATAATAATAATAATAATAATAATAATAATAATAATAATAATAATATTAAAAATAATCATAAGGATGATAATAATGATAATACTTTATTTACATGGGGTGACTCATTTAGTCAAGGACTATTCCCCCTTGTGGCCCTCTTATGAAGAATATAATGATATGCATTATATGAAATATAGCATTAATTGGTGTTAAAATACTAGATTCTAAATTTCATTATCTATTAGAATCACATACATACTCATGAAACCCTCATCTTAAAAAGTATAATATTTTCTGCAGATTTTGCGTGTATTGGAAGCTTGTTCTCAGAACTGTACCAGAGTATTGGAAGCTCTTTTTAAATTGCTCTATTCTTGGTTTTGGTGCTAGAAAGTTTCTGTGTGATGTTTATCTCAACCGGTATTGAGTTGAAAAAAGCCTGAATAAGTCCAGAAGATATGATGATGAAATTCTATGTAGACATTTATATACATGAAGTTGTGAAAATCTCTCCTGTCATATATTGCAAACTGTTTGAGTTCTGTAAATAGTGCTTTTGAGGTATGATCAATAGATGCATCTAAAATTCTGTGTGCTGCTCATTTCTGAAGTTTATAAATCCTGTCCAGCTGAGATTTAGCATTTTTCCTGTACATTTGAACAACAATCCACTGTTGGAAGAATATATGACTTGTATTGATTGCAAGTTTCGTAGGTAAATATTTCTTCATTCTGCTGAGTAGGGCAGTTTTGGATGACAGTGTTTTACATAGCTTATCAAAATGGTCAGACGAACCTAAAAGCTTTTCATGGTTGACATTTTCTAACTGATCATTGTTTGTTTTTTTTGCAAGAGATAGTTCTTGGTTCCCTAACTTGTGTAGCATTTGTGATGTCCCCAAAATCATACATTTTGTTTTACCTTCATTACCATCCTATTTTGTTGTGCCCAGTTTAGGACTCTAATTAGGTCCGAGTTTAATCTATTTTGGATAACTTCAATATCAGAACTACCGTATTCACTGTATATGTTTGGACACTGTATTTATTGGGACACCATATATTAATTTTGTTATTTTTTGGGCACTGTATGTTCTGAGACACATTTTTTTTTTTCATAAGTTGTGGGACACCTTATAAATCATTTAAATATTACATTTCAGAAATGAACTCCAAATGAAATTTTATTATAAAAATTATAAAACTGTGTACTTAGATAAAACTCTTCAACTGACTGCAGCTTGGATGAGGGGTTCATTATTTTTCATAAAGCCTTCAGCCTCACATGTATACATAGCATCTTTAAAGATTGACAACAACATATCTACTAAAAAACAACAGGAAAAAGTAACATGTGTTAACCTTTAAAAAATAATCAAATGAAAAATATTTATATGTTATTAACATTTGCTTTAGTGAAACCCTTGCTATTAACTTGAATATCCCTTAGGTAAAATGTGTGAAAAGTCTTTACTAATGTCCAATGGGTCATTTTCAATATATTGTTTAAGGAACAACCTTGTCTGAAAGCAGCTGATGCTGCAGCAGTTCTGTAAAAATGAGCTTTGAATTTATATGTATTGATTTCTAAAACTTTTTAACCATCTTGCAATAGTACTAGATGTCACAGCTTTGTAGGAACAATAAGATACTAGAACCTAAGTAGATTTCCAAATATTATTAGTCCTGTCAAGATAATGTAACAAAGTGTGCATAACACAAAGCTTCTTATCCTTATAATGTAGTAGTTCAAATTGGAAATTCTTTTCTTGTCTTGAAATTTTCAACAAATCTGAAGAAAAAATGGATATTTTATCTGCCATACACGTCATGTTATGTAAATTCAAAGATTTTAGAGTCTGTGCTCTTAGAGCAGTAGATAAAGCAAATAGAGCAGCCAGCTATAATGTTAATAATATTAGGGATATAGTTTGCAAAGGAAAGAAAGTTTTATACAGGTATTTTAAGATTAGGTTTATATCCTAAGTGTCAACATATCTTGGTTTTGGTGGAGTTTTGTTAAGCAATCCCTTCAAGTATTTATAAATCAAAAAATTGTTAAGGCACCACTCATCAGATGTTCTCAATGTAGTAAGTAATATAGCCTTGTGAGTATTTATGACACTATAAGACTTTCCTTCAGTTACCAAAGAGTCTAAATAGGAAATAAATATTACATCAGAGACACAAAATGGATTAATTTTCCTGATCTGTCACCAAAGATTTCATATTTTTCCCCCATGCTAAATTATATTGTTTTAATGTTCCTGGTCTCCATGAATTGAGAATGATGTCCACAGCTGTTGTTGGAAGTCCTTGGATTTGGAGCAATCTCCTGATACAGTCACTTCAAGTAAAGAGAGGGTCATAGTTTGACTACTGTGTGGAAGAGTCAGTATATTTTTGTGCCTTGGGAGTTTAATTGAATGAGAACTTAAACACGACCAGAGTGGAAAAAAAACAGTATTCTGATGTCAAATGTGGAACACTTAAGAGTGCTTACTAACATTATCAGTAATAAATTTATTCAATATTTTCCTGAAGAGATTAAAAAGGGGAAACATCTATGGCATTATATCATGCCAGGAGAAAGAAAAAGCATCAAGTTTAAAAGCACCAGGTGCTGGAAACCTTAAGATGAACTTATTTAACTGACAGTTTAATCTAAATGCAAAGAGATCTATGTCTAAACAAAAATCTTTGCACACAATCTTTGAAAAATTTCTTTCTTTAGCATCCATTCACTAGTCAGAAAAATTCCTGGACAGATAATCTGCCTGTATATTATATTTGCCAGCAATATGGACCGCAGATACAAATATTTCCCTTTCCATACACCAATTCCAAATCTGTCTGGCGAGATGATCCAAATGAATTGATGCCATTCTACACATATTATTAATATACGAGATAGCACATACTGTCAGACTAAATCTCGATATGGACATTATCTGAATGAACAACTTGTAAGGCATAAGAAACTGCGAATAAATCTTAAGTAATTGATGGAAAAAGTGGTTTAATTTATTTTCAATCTACCAAAGATTGATCTATTTGAATCCCCTTCTTCAGAGCGATGCATCACTGAGTAGTAAAAGTAATCTTGTCATGTCTTATAGATTCTTCATTCTTGTCTACAAGATACCACCATTTCAGTTCCTGGATACTTTGTGGAAACAAGAGAATTGTAATATCAACATTTTTGTTTTCATGAAAACTTTCCAATTTATCATGCTCCAAATACCAGTAATGCATTTGGGCTTCCAGGATTGCACAAAATGCTTTAATAAGCATACCAATAAATGATGCCAACTCTTGTACTCAAACATACTTTTTATCAAGAAGTGTCTTGGCAAAAACATCAATCTTTTCCACTTTTTCCTCAATACCTTAAACTAACACAAAACCAAAAATGTTAATTTGCTGAGGTGGAATAAGCACTGATTTTTGGAGATTGATAGTGGAACCAAGAGATGTGTCTACCACTGTCCAAATTCAATGAGTCATCAATATAATAGGCACACCTAAAGCATGCATTAATGGTTTTAAGATTTCAGTGAAAACATTTAGAGCAGAAGAATAGCCCAAAAGGTAAACATACAAACTTAAAATGTTAAATGTTCCAAATAAACTTTAGAAAACTTCTGATAATCTGTATGAACTTGAATACTAAAATAAGCATCCTTTAGATCAATAGCAGTAAAGAAATCATTTTTCTGGATGAAATCTAAAACAATCTGAAATGTTTCTTTTGTATAAAGATCATAATGGACAAATTTATTCAACTGTTTCAAATTGATAACTGGCCATGATTTTTCATTAAGTTTGGGAACAATAGCTCCTTTGTGTAGAAGTTCAGTGATTTCATTAGATATAATGGTACTCTGCTCATCTGGAAAGAGAATTATATTTGGAAAAAAGGATTAAAAGGCTTGGACTCAAATTCTATTATGTACCCCAAAAATGTTTCAGAATCGACCAATCATGAGTAAACTTATTTCATATAGCCATTCTGTGCTGAAATTGTACCACATAATTTACCTCTACAGATTTTAATTTGTCTGCTCATTTGGGAGACTAGTATAGGCATGTCTCTTTCCTCTGTTGGAATTTTGGCATTGATACATATTTTGAGTACTATAATGTTGGGATCAAAATCTTGCCCTCTGATTGAAATCTGGACCTCTTAAGGGTCAACCACCTCTATTAAAACCTCTGAATCTGTCAAAATTTTCTTTGGCAAGCATGAACCCAGTGTCACACTTTTTAACTTCTTTTGCCACATCATCTCCAAAAAGCATTGATGTTATGTCCTCAGGCAATACATATTACAAAGATTAGTATATTTCCTTTTCAAATGTAGTCAAATCATATACCTTCTTCTGAGGGAGACATGATATTGCAACTGATCCACAAGGGTATTAGCATCTGAAATTAGGGTCTTTGCTTTATCATTGGTGGCAATCTGAGACTTTATTAATTCTGCTAATTGGACAACTGGCATAATGCCTGCATCAACAGTACTGTGTATAACCCTAAAGGCTTTGTCATGAGTGAACTAAAGTCATTCAAGATTTCTTGATTGACAACTTATCACAGTTTTTTGAGATCTTGTACTGCTGCACAATTTCGTCTGTTGCAGATATATCATGCATTAGGTATTTATCAGCTCTGCTAAGGATTTAGGTATTGGGTCTTCTGTTTAGGGAGTTTTCAGTGTGGGTAACTACCACATTATCAGCATTGCTAGTAGAAATAGTTTTGATCAGGCTGCAAAGCATCAAACAACACCCCATTATTTACGCCTCAACAAAAATCTGATTGATGCTGGTAATTATGTATTGATTGCAGCAGCCTCTGCTGTGGTAACATCAATATCACTATTTTGCCCTTCGTTTTCAACTTTTACATTCAATTCAGGTAAGTGTGCACCACAGTGATAATCAGTTTCATTGTCATCTGCCACAACAGGCTGTATATCATTTAGACCCATTTTTTTTTTCAAAACCTAAATGTTTTTGACTGGTTATTTATTGTCTCTAAGACTGGATATCTTTAACTGTCCCAATATATTTTGTTTGTTTGTCCAGCATAACAGGCTTGCATTGTGCCACTTTCTGAACAATAGTCAAAAGCAGTCTTCAATTTTTTGTCTTTGTTTTTCTGGCTTTATAACTCTTCCCTTTTTTAAGGAACTTTCCCTGAATTAGCAAAAGGCTGCAATATCCACAGGACCAAAACCCCAAAATTCCAAGTCGGCTTTAAGATTTCATGTCGGCTTCATCCTCTTCAGTAACCATTACAAATAACTGAAAAGAAATTATAACTCATATAGCATGGACTGTGTACTAAGCTCCAGGCTACAACAACATTTAACCACGCACCTATTATTGTACTTACCACTACTTACCTTTCCGCTACAACGACAGAATAAATAGGAAATACCTCATGTGGGTGGCTTGTTTATATAGGATACATCATGTGACTGATAAAAAAGTTTCTTTTTCTTTAAAGAGCACCTGTTTCTGCCAATGACAGAGTAACATGTTATGTATGCATGTGAGGCTGAAGGCTTTACAAAAAATAATGATTTGTTTCTCAATGTTCATATCCGTGAATAGTGTGTTGGTAAACATAAGCGATACATGCTACAGTATGGATGTTTTTGTCACATGTACAGAGTTCATGGATATACTTTATTCTTTTGTCAGGTAAACAAAGGAATGAATGATAACATGATACAAGATTAGTTTCTTTCTTTTTATTATCAAACAAGCATTTTATCTATTTTAATGCAATGTGCAAATTCATTACAAATTTATTTCTTTTTTTTAAGTCTTGTGACATATGACCTAGGTGAATTAAAGCTTCACTATAAGTTTGGGGACAGGAAAAAACATTATTACTTTACAGTTTCCTAATATATATGGTAAATATGACCTATTCATCGTCTTGTGAGATCCCTAAGGGTTCTACAAGTTTACTGAAATTGTAATCAAACTTCAGCTTGGTAAGTATCATTTACTTCTCTGGTAGACTATCAGTACATGGCTGTATGTTTTGGTTAGGTGAACAGTCATAATGGTTTGATGTGCCTCTTGCCTTTCAAAACTGACAAAATTTATTAAAATCTTACTGTTTAAAAAAAAATGGTGATTTTTTTTTTCAGCATGCAAAAGTATGGTCCACCTACGATGTAGAGTTCATGCAACCAGTGCAATCTGTCCACTCAAACAGCCAGTCAAGACTTTCAAACAAGACACTTGCACAGAGTACAATGTTGGAGAGCAATACAGTTCTACTGAGTTCTTATCTCTACCTAGAAATGATCCAACCAAGAGAAAAGGGAAGGCTCAACTTCAAAGCCCATATTCAAAATGGGGTTCTAAAAATCATGCACAGAAAAATAGATCAGACACTGAGAGCGCACTGAAAACGAAGTATAAACAAGTTAAAGGAGGAATCAAACGAACAATGAGGAGTTTTAGAAGCAAAGTTAACAAGGCAAAAGAAACATTATCTGAGAGTTTTACCAAACATGAAGCTTTCAAAGATGGTGGGGACTCATTCTTATCTTTTATAGAGAATGAGAGAAAGTGTGAGGAGATGGACATCTTGGATTCTGAAGGTGGTAGGGGAAGACAACTTCAGTCAGATAGGGGCTATCAGGGTTTCCGAAGGAATCATAGTAAGCCAAAGTTAGAGTCAGAAACACAGATCAAGGAAAAGGAGTTGGATCAGGAGATGGACTGTTCAGATGATCCACAAAGCCATCAGAGGGTATGCAGTGTGTCACTACAGGGTTCCATATTACAGAACTTAACTTGAGCAAAAAAAAATTTGAACTCAGAGTAGTTCTGCTGATTTAAACTCATTATGATTCTTGGCATAGTTTTTTGTTCCTTTAAACCAGAGGTGCACATACTTTTTCAGCATTCGAGCTACTTATAAAATGACAAAACCAAAATGATCTACCTACCACAAAAATGCAAAACATAAAGGCTGACATCTGTTTTTTTTAATGCTATGCGATCTACTCAGACTACCTTCGTGATTGACAGGTCGATCGCAATCAACGTATTATGCACCCCTGCTTTAAACTCATTATGACTCTTGGAATAGTTTTGTTCATTAAAATTTGTATCAATTTAAAATAATTTTACAGTTTATGGAGCAGCTCTTATAGTACTGGACCAGTTTGTGTCAACTATCTCAGTGTCCTTGGGAAAGACACATAGGTTCCATTTCTTTTTTGTCATGATATAGCTAAAAATGTGCTAAAAGTGCCATCAATATCTCCTCTTTCCACCCATTGATTTTACAGTTACAGGGTTTTAATATTTTTCTTTAAAATGAAGTGAAGTCTTGAATTTAACATTCAGACACTTTTGAGAATACTGGGACAATATTTTTGAGTGTTTCATTTTTTCCCCTTTTTTTGTTAAAAAAAAGTACATAATTTGAAATCTTGTTAACAAAGTTTGTGCATCTAATTTAGGTTTATTTGCAGTCAGTGCAGGAGTAAAGGGATGCACAGTAGCCAAGCTGGTAGATCATCATACTTGTAATCCAGATATATTGCTGTTTTGATACCCATCCAGTTGCCAGCTTGCTTCACCTGTCTCTGGATGTCCTAGAGAAAAACTTATTTTCTTGGCATGATTTGTTCAAATATAGTGCTGTTCAAATTAATGAACCAATATCAATGCAGGAATATAGATGAAAGAACAAAAAAATCTGATACTGTAACCTAGGCTGATGCTTTGATATTAGTCATTAGTAACCTCTTCTTCCTTGCAGTTAATTTAGGAATGTATAATGTTATTGTTTGGACCTCATAGGCTTTTGGCTTATTGGTTAACAAATTGCCAGACTGATAACCAAAATGAAACCAGTGTGAATTTTTATTTTGCGTTTACCCAGTTTTGCTGTTGTGGTGTGTCCTTTGACAAGGCAATTTGCTCCATTTCCCTTGGCACATATAAAATTATTATTCTTACAGTGCCATAAAATACCAAAACAGACCTAATTTAATTTTAACAACAGGACCTTTCCTTCAGAAAACTGATACTTGGTTCTTGCCTCATATTTCAGGTCATTTTCAGTTTGAATTAACAATAGAATATCTTAAATATTATTGCATCAATTTAAATCCACAAAATGATGATGCTGCCTAAATCACAATAATTTTATGAAAAAGAAAGGCATATTTAGAAGTTTGATAAAACAAATTATTTTTTCAACTAAATTTAATGTTGATGCTAATCAATAGAATAGTCTATGAAAGATATTTTGAAATCCCGTAAGTAAATTCCAGTTTTCTTAAGTATATTTGCCACAAATTAACATGACTTGACCAGTTTTTCCAGAGTAAAAGGGACAAAAATAATAGCTGCAAAGAAAAAATTTGATGACAAGAATAGAGAGAGAGAGAATTCTCTCAACACTTTGCTGCAATTTAAAAAAAAATAAATAAACATTCAACTTGAAGAATGGCTCAACCAGTATCCAGTTTATCAGTATCATTAAGGCTTTTTTTGCATATTAAATATTACTAAAAGATAATCATTGAAACAGTTTTTGTGGAAATTTAAAAAAAGCTGCATTGATGACAGTAATTTTAAAATTGACAGGATTCCTTCAAAAGGCATGAATTCCAGTGTGACCATGATATTGACTTAATTCTAGACAGATTGGATGAAGTGGAGGTCAAAGTTCAAAGATTAGAGGCCAAAATTCCAGAGGAGTTGGAGTGCTGGAGGAAACTTGTTCAGGTTGTGGTATTATTTACCATATAAATTATTTTCTTTTCCTTGTTTTTTTTTTTTTGTTTTTTTTTTCTTTCATTATTTACACTTTTAAGGTTGTCAGACTAAGTGCTATATAATTGAGTTTTTCTGTGTGTGATCATATCTGAATACCAGCTTGTTCATGTTAGATCTTGATATGGATTTCATTTTATCATGGAACAAGAGTACTTCAGATGCTTTATATTTTCCTTATTTTTTATGCAAGATGTCTGCATTATCAAGTTGATGCTTTTATGGCATTTTAAAATGTTTAAAAAGTCATCTCGTAAAGAAAGGAATATTAAATTTCAGGAATGGTGGGGAGCAACAATTACATTGATTGGACATCGTGTGTTGATTCAAGTAATTTCTTGTGCCAGGACCGATCATGTGTATCATCACAAGAAATTCACAGTAAACTCAAAGATTATTACAATTATTAAGGGTAAATGCATTTGAGCTCTGTGGGGTTTGACTAAACATGAAACTGTACTGGAGAATATTTAGTTTAATGTACTTCATAACTGTTTTATACATTTGCTGTGGGGTTTGACTAAACAGGAAACTGTACTGGAGAATATTAAGTTTAATGTACTTCATAACTGTTTTATACATTTGCTGTGGGGTTTGACTAAACAGGAAACTGTACTGGAGAAAATTAAGTTTTAATGTACTTCATAACTGTTTTATACATTTGCTGTGGGGTTTGACTAAACATGAAACTGTACTGGAGAATATTAAGTTTAATGTACTTCATAACTGTTTTATACATTTGCTGTGGGGTTTGACTAAACATGAAACTGTACTGGAGAATATTAAGTTTAATGTACTTCATAACTGTTTTATACATTTGCTGTGGGATTTGACTAAACATGAAACTGTACTGGAGAATATTAAGTTTAATGTACTTCATAACTGTTTTATACATTTGCTGTGGGGTTTGACTAAACATGAAACTGTACTGGAGAATATTAAGTTTTAATGTACTTCATAACTGTTTTATACATTTGCTGTGGGGTTTGACTAAACAGGAAACTGTACTGGAGAATATTAAGTTTAATGTACTTCATAACTGTTTTATACATTTGCTGTGGGGTTTGACTAAACATGAAACTGTACTGGAGAATATTAAGTTTAATGTACTTCATAACTGTTTTATACATTTGCTGTGGGGTTTGACTAAACATGAAACTGTACTGGAGAATATTAAGTTTAATGTACTTCATAACTGTTTTATACATTTGCTGTGGGATTTGACTAAACAGGAAACTGTACTGGAGAATATTAAGTTTTAATGTACTTCATAACTGTTTTATACATTTGCTGTGGGGTTTGACTAAACATGAAACTGTACTGGAGAAAATTAAGTTTTAATGTACTTCATAACTGTTTTATACATTTGCTGTGGGGTTTGACTAAACAGGAAACTGTACTGGAGAAAATTAAGTTTTAATGTACTTCATAACTGTTTTATACATTTGCTGTGGGATTTGACTAAACAGGAAACTGTACTGGAGAATATTAAGTTTTAATGTACTTCATAACTGTTTTATACATTTGCTGTGGGGTTTGACTAAACATGAAACTGTACTGGAGAAAATTAAGTTTTAATGTACTTCATAACTGTTTTATACATTTGCTGTGGGGTTTGACTAAACATGAAACTGTACTGGAGAAAATTAAGTTTTAATGTACTTCATAACTGTTTTATACATTTGCTGTGGGGTTTGACTAAACATGAAACTGTACTGGAGAAAATTAAGTTTTAATGTACTTCATAACTGTTTTATACATTTGCTGTGGGGTTTGACTAAACATGAAACTGTACTGGAGAATATTAAGTTTTAATGTACTTCATAACTGTTTTATACATTTGCTGTGGGGTTTGACTAAACATGAAACTGTACTGGAGAATATTAAGTTTTAATGTACTTCATAACTGTTTTATACATTTGCTGTGGGATTTGACTAAACATGAAACTGTACTGGAGAATATTAAGTTTTAATGTACTTCATAACTGTTTTATACATTTGCTGTGGGGTTTGACTAAACATGAAACTGTACTGGAGAATATTAAGTTTTAATGTACTTCATAACTGTTTTATACATTTGCTGTGGGGTTTGACTAAACATGAAACTGTACTGGAGAAAATTAAGTTTTAATGTACTTCATAACTGTTTTATACATTTGCTGTGGGGTTTGACTAAACATGAAACTGTACTGGAGAAAATTAAGTTTTAATGTACTTCATAACTGTTTTATACATTTGCTGCATATATCTTTATGTATAGCATTAGCCTTTGTTTGGATTGTTAAGTAAATCTGATTATTGGATGATGTCTTTTCTTCCATCTGTAGACACTAAAGTTAGGGTTTGTGTTTATGACTTTTTTTTATAAACTGTTGCTTGTAGAGTCACATAAATTGATAACTAAATGTGTCCATGAAGAGTACTACAGCAGTCAGTGAAAAGTGGGTCAGTATGACTTATTTTACTTTATTCAGTGGCTTTTGCTTGCTTTTTCAATGTGAGTTATATTGCCCACCATAGTGTCCAGCATTTTTTAACTTTTACATTTAGCTTAGGTTCATGACACTGTTGCATGCGGGCACAAAACTTTGTAGATGCATATAGACAAAATGGGTCACTATAACCAATATTCAAACGCCAATGACCTACTATACCAATTGCTGTTAGCTCTGTTCTCAGACACTTGCCTGCAGAGCTGCATAACAGATTTGTTGATGCTTCATGAGACCTTCTTGTACTCTCCAGTCAAAACCAAGTCACTTTGACCTATATTTCATGCTTAAGCAATTAACATTAACTTTTGCATTTAGATCAGTTCCTTAGAAGATACAATTGCAAGTTATGCAATACAGGTTGAATCATAAGTAATTCACCATTTATGAAGACAAATAATCCAACCATACTACCATTGACATCTCTCTCTCTCTCTCTCTCTCTCTCTCTCTCTCTCTCTCTCTCTCTCTCTCTCTCTCTCTCTCTCTGTATATATATATATATATATATATATATATATATATATATATATATATATATATATATATATAGTGAATTAGTATTTAATATCTTAATTTTTTCCTTTAGAAATACAGAAATGAAGATGAGATGGATGCATATTTTAAAAACAATGAAAATGGTAAGAGAATGTTCATAGAGAATATATCACATATGATATGGATCCAGTTTCAGATAGTATGGAGCTGACACATCATTGTTCATGTTGATGACTGGATCTGCCATTGCCTAAGGTGATTGCAGATTAAGGACCACATGGAACATCAGATCTGCCAGTACATAATGTGCCAGTAGATTAGGGTCCATGTGAAGCAGCTAGGCAAAATCAGATGTACCATTATACAATGTGCCAGTAGATTTAGATACAATTTGTTCATCTTAAGATAACAAGTGTAAAGCCTTGACCCCAAGATGTAGATATGGCAGACAGTGGGAGAACCATGCATGTGTTATTCAAAATTTGATGCACTTTATTAGGGCATAACCTATTAGAATTTTTCTACTGATTTCAAATTCCGGATTTTGGGCATGAAATTTTTCCGATTCCAGATATGATTCAATTAATTGAAAATGTTAAATTAAAAGGTTTTTCAAATTAACTTTTAAACTGTGTTACACGTTTTGCACATCACACCGACGTCACAAGGGGAAGGATATGGCAGGACTGTAGCAAAATGCAACAAAATTCAAAACAACAAAGAATCCATAAAAAAAAATTATATTTGTAAAATGCACTGAAACATAAACTATAATTATTCTCCTGGTTTAAACAAAATATGTTAGATATTATTTATTCATTGGTTTAACCATAATGATCTTTAGTACAGCTAAGATAATGAACTATCCAGAACTGGAAATTTTTTGTGGGCATGCACATTGGAACTAAGGGAGGTAATTTTAAGTGCTATGGACAGTAACTCTGCCATTAAATGCCCTATAGAAATTTAACTTTATTATTTTTATTATCCGAATCGGTTGCTCCTACCTGGTCCTGCTCCGATTAATCAGAAGTTCATACTATCCAGTGGAATCCGATTTCCAGATCAAAAGTCTGTTATGCCCTACACTTTATAGATCAGAATATTACTAAATTCATTGACCTCCAAGTTATATTTCCCACCTGCAATTCACTTCTTAACATTTACTTATAAGTTAAACTTGTCCCTCACAGGCCACTGCCTAAGGAATGGAATGTTGATATTGCATCAAAACCTTCATCAATTCATCTGCTCATATTAAGACAGGCTGATAAAGATTTATTTTGTTCAAATTCAACAAACTTTGTATTAAGTTTTCTACCAGCAGATGCTCTGAAAAGGTTGATGAAGAGCCGTTCAAATTCTCTAATGAGCTTTAGTGCTCCAAGGGACACATCCTGTTACCATTTTATTACCCAGCTGTATTCAGTGTGATCAGATAATTTTTTTGAATAGCAGATTGTCCCATTTCACTTGAGTGCTGGTATTTGCATATTGTGCAGCCATGAAACATGTGTGTGCATCTATATATATTTGTTGTTGTTGGCTTGACTTCACTTGCAAAAATTGTAGAAAGAGGATGTCCACGTCTGTTGCAGGCTGATGAGCCCAATATGTGACAAGCATGTCCACCCACAGAGACTGCAGGGAAAGGTCTGGGTTGTGGTGGGTGCTGCCAATGGTTCCCAGTTCTTTCTCTATGATCTTTTTTCCTCCAGACTGGCCTGTCTGTTTTGTTCAAAAGTGGTAGTGGCCTGGTGAACTGTACATCACCAGCTTTCACAGTCAGCAGCTTGTGATGCCCATTGTCGGTGGTCGATGCCACAGGTGGTGAGGGCTTTTTTCAAGGAATCTTTATATCTCTCTTCATGTGCCCATTTATCATGGTGGCCAATGGGCAGCTCATTATACAGCACTTCCTTTGGCAGGCAATGATCCTCCATCCTGGAGACATGCCCTACCCAGCACAGATGAGCATGGCCTCAACGCTAGTGATCCTTGCTTGAATGAGGACTTAAGTGTTGGTGACAAAGTCACTCCAATGTGTTATAGATGGTGCGGAGGCAGCGTTCTAGGAGGTAGTGGTGGCAACTGTAGGTGACTCAGGATATAGCGCCATATAAGAGGGTGGTCAGTATGACAGCTCTGTAGATGTCGATCTTTGTGTTTCTCTTGAAACTGGCATTGTACCACAATTACTTATAGAGTCAGCCAGCCAAAGGTGCTGTTTCCCATGGCCAGTATGTTGTCTATTTCTTTGTCGATCTTATCATCAGAGAATATCACACAGCCCAGGTAGGTGAACTGGCGGACTACTTTCAACTCTGGTCAGTGAAGCTGCTTGGTAGCCAGTACTCTTCCTTAGGTGCAGGTTGGTGAAGTACCTTAGGTTATTTTAGGCTGACCTGAAGAACAAAGAGCTGGTAAGTTTTCGGAAAGCAGGATGCTATGCGCTGCAAGGTGGTTAAGAGTGGCAGCATCTACAAAGAGAAGTTCTCTGATGAATTTTATAAGGTCTTGGTGTGGGCCTGAAGTCTCCTTAAGTTGAAGAAGTTGCCATCAGTATGAAAGCAGATATAGATGCCATCTTCGCCACAAAGGTCCTCTATTGCATTTAGGAGCATCATTCTGAAGAAGATTGAGAACAGTGTGAGAGCTAAAATATATCCCTGTTTCATACCATTTGCAATGGGGAAGGTCTTTGACAGATCTTTATTGTTTCTGACCTAACCAAGCTGGTCTTCATGTAGCTGGATGACCATGGTAAGGAACTTTGGAGGACAGCTGAGCTTTTCAAGGATTTTCCACAGTTCATTTCTACTGTTTCAAATGTCTTTGTCAAGTCCATAAAATGTGACATACAGTCCTTTGTTTTGTTCTCTGCATATTTCCTGGATCTGTCTCGGGCCGAACACCAGTTGTGCCCCTATTGGTTCTGAAGCCGCATTGACTCTCTAGGGCTTGTTTTTCTATAATGGTGGGCCCCAGTCTGTACAGCAACGCTTATGCATAGGATTTTGTTTATCCCACGGTAGTTGAGCAGTCAGATTTTTTCCTACGTTTTTTTGTACAAGGTAATGATGGCTGCATTTCAGAGGTCTTGTGGAAGTTTCTCTCGCTTCTGGCAGCAAACTATACCATTGTTTCCTTCAGTCTTTCCATTTTACAGCTGTTCTATGGCTTTTACAGCCTCTTGCAGTGTGTGGTGCCTCATCAAGTTCTATCTTTAATAACTGTTGTGGGATACAATCAATAGGTGCCTCCTGGACTGTAGCTAGTGTTGAAGTGGTCTGACCAGTGGTTCGGGATAGATTCACTTTCAGTGAGTAACTCTTTGCCAACTGCACTCTGTAGGGAGTCCTGTATCTGGAAGGAAGAACCATACACTGTTTCATAGAACCCCTTGTAGTGACCATTGTCAACATACAGCTGGGTTCTTTCTGTAAGCTTTGTCCACCATTCATCTTGTGTCTTGGAGCCTGCGCTGGATGGAGCTTCAGATGAGGTGGAAGGCTACTTTCTTCTGTGGACAAGATGGTTGAGTGAGGTGGGCTTGTTGCACTGATCTCTTTTTTGCCAAGCAGTTCTTGGATTTCTTGGTTGATTTCATCAAACCAGTCTTTGTTTTTCTTAGTGGTAAAACCAATGATTTTTACTGAGGTTTGCAGAATGGCAGCATTGATTTGGTTCCACATATCTTCCAAAGGTAGGTCTGGTGGAAAATTAGGATCTTCAAGTCTAGACTGCAGGCTGTCTTGAAAATCTGCCTTGATGTCTGCAGACAACACATTTTTGACCTGGAGCTTCCTTCTTTATATATATATATATATATGAAAATGAAAATGGTCAGTTCATGAAATTGAATGTTCATGAACTATTCATGAATTGAATTCATGAACAGTTCATAAAAGTTCACTAACTGGTTCATCATCATTCATCACAGTTAACCCTTTCATCACTAAGTGACTATGTAGGCATAGAGTCCTCAACACTAAGTAACTTTGGAGTTGTAAAGCAAACTAACTTGTGGACTTTGAAACAACATAACTTTGCCAATGTTAAAGATATCTGGCTAGATTAGGTGTCAAAATCAAGGTTAAAAATCAAATTTTATGACTAATTCAATAAAATGTGCATATCTATTACAACTGTTAAAATGCAGGTACAAACAGGTAACAACAGGTAAAATACAATTATTTGATTACCTCTTAGAAAACTTAGAATGTTCTCAAAACTTGTTCAATTGACCCTAGATGTACTAATGAATAATCACAGTAACAACACCTGTCTTTCTTTCATGGTGTCCATAATATATAAAATTCTATAAAATGAACCAAAATGATCTCCAAGGTGAGATCTGTCCACACACCTAAGTGACCTATATCGCTTCTGCCACGTTTGATCATCGCATTGAAGTTCGTTAAACGGACAATTTTTCCAAAAACTTCATCTGAATAGAATATTTGAAAATAATCCGAAGCTTTCCTGGAGCCATATAACTCTCGGGTGTGCCCAACTCTGTCAGAAAACTGAAACAAATCTCTTTGGTTTTCGGGCTTCGTCCAAAAAAAACAACATGTGGAGCGTATAATTCCTCTGGTTTAAAACCTTCAAAGTCATCTTCATCGTCATCACTGTCACCCACAAGTGCATTCCATTGTCTCTCCATACGTCTTCCATCATTGTCAAACAAATTTATCAGGTCAAAATTATTTAAATCCTCCGAAAACTCCTCTAATAAAATCCTTCAAACGCTGCCATTTTGGATACAAATTTCAGCATTCGGAAAACACGTTAAAAGTTCCTACTTTGTTCGTTATTTCTAGTTGTATACAAGCTAAACTCATGAGATAATCCAAATATAATATCTACATTACCAGATGGAAGTTATTAGAGGTATTCCGAAAGATATTTAGTCGGGTACTATAATGTTAACAAAGAACACTGCCCCAGACCGAAAACTTGGTCCATAGTGTTGACGGACTACTTTCCCTAGACCGCATATGCGGTTTGCCGTGATGAAAGGGTTAATGAACATATTCATGAACTATGATGAACAATGTTCCTAATTTTCCATGACTTCATGAACAGTTCTTAATAAAAAATTTGATTATTTGACAAACTCACAAATACCTATTTCATCCTGAATCATAAATGGTTTATAACCGTATAAAATGCAACATATTATCTTAAAAAACAGTATTTAATTTCAGATAAATTTCTAATATGCAACAAAGAACATGTAAACTGACATTAAGCAATATTCATTTTTTTTTCCTTTCTATATGTTTTGTAATTTTTCTCTGAAAATTGTTCAAGAGATAATGGGGCTGTTGTGTTCAATCAGCTGCTGAAGCATATTTATCTGCCATTGTCATTCCACTGGGGTTTCTCCTGAAGACCTGGATTCCCACCCCCAAACTGACCTGTCAGATAACTCTTTTTTGTGAAGAGAGTCAGGGCCTAATTTTGATTTAATGAAATTCCACCTATTGTCACTACTAAATGTCTCCATCTGCAACTTAAGCTGTTCATTTGATTACTGTATGGATCTTTAACATTGCTGCAACAGTCACTTTTTAATGTCTATTCCATCTTAGCTGTAAGATCCTCCAGTTGTCTAATTTTCCTCCTTATCTTATAAACTTCATCCTCTAAAAATTTTACTTTTCTGCTGTCTGATCTGAAAGAAAGATAAAGGTAATTACAGACAACGTATGATCAACATTGTTTTCAGCTTTTAGCACATTATTTTTGTACCCAACTTTACCAATCCAACTCAAAATTATTTAATCCCTTACACTTAATACACAACTTACTGCATATTTACATTATTGGAGAAATTTTTTCACTAGTTGTATTTTAACTTAAGCTGACTAACAATATGTATTATAAGTCACAGGAGTCAAATGTTTGAATAAAAATGTATCTACTCTGACTCTGGATGTTGCATATTAATCAGCTTCCGGTTTGAACGCGTTAGTAGCACATGTATTATGTACAGTTTGACAAATTAACTAGCTTTTTGCGTTTTGTTTTAATTTACCAAATTACATTATATCATATCAATAGTGCTTTCATGAAACAAAACGATACCGAACATATAAATTCCTATCGCCGATTCAGTACTGCTTATGGTATCGAGATCGAAAAAAGGGGTGGAGGTATGATAATGTTTCATGATTTACAAATAATTCGAAGAGAAAGTTTAAATTGGGTCTGACAAAAACCAGGTTTGGTTAAAACTGATATGATAACATATAAAAACCATTAAAATATCCATATAATTCCCACTGAAAAAATCATGAATGACCAAGAAAAAGATACACTCACAGTAATTTTGATGATCCCACTGTGTACGCTTTTCCGCCTAATTTTGATCTTATCAAGTCAATCCCTTCATATTCTTCATAATTCCTTCTCTGCACTTCTACATACTTAACCCTTTCATCACTAAGTAACTTTGTAGGCATAGAGTCCTCAACACTAAGTAACTTTGAAGTTGTAAAGCAAAATGACTTGTGGACTTTGAAAAAACATAACTTTGCCAATGTTAAAGATATCTGGCTGGATTAGGTGTCAAAATCAAGGTTAAAAATCAAATTTTATGACTAATTCAATAAAAATATGCATATCTATTACATCTGTTAAAATGCAGGTACAAACAGGTAACACAACAGGTAAAATATAAGTAATTATTTTATTACCTCTTAGAAAACTTAGAAAGTTCTCAAAACTTGTTCAATTGACCCTAGATGTACTAGTGAATAATCACAGTAGCAACACAAGTCTTTCTTTCATGGTGTTGATAATATATAAAATTCTATAAAATGATCTCCAAGGTGAGATCTGTCCACACACCTATTATCGTCCCTGCCACGTTTGATCGCCACATTTAAGTTCGTTAAACGGACAATTTTCCCAAAAACTTCATCTGAATAGAATATTTGAAAATAATCCGAAGCTTTCCTGGAGCCATCTAACTCTCGGGTATGCCCAACTGTCAGAAAACTGAAACAAATCTCTTTGGTTTACGGGCTTCGTCCAAAAAAAACAACATGTGGAGCGTATAATTCTTCTGGTTTAAAACCTTCAAAGTCATCTTCATTGTCATCACTGTCATCCACAAGTGCATTCCATTGTCTCTCCATATGTCTTCTCCTCATTTTCATCCAAATTTATCAGGTCAAAAATATTTAAATCCTCTGAAAACTCTACTCTAACATTCCTTCAAACGCTGCCATTTTGGATACAAATTTCAGCATTCGGAAAACACGTCAAAAGTTTCTACTTTGTTCATTTTTTTCTAATTGTATACAAGCTAAACTCAAGAGATATCCAAATATAACATCTACATTACCAGATGGAAGTTAGTAGAGGTACCCCGAAAGATATTTAGTCGAGTACTATAACGTTAAAAAAGAACACTGCCCTAGACCGAAAACTCGGTCCATAGTGTTGATGGATTTATATCCCCTGGACCTGATATGCGATCTGCCATGATGAAAGGGTTAAAAGAAATGATATTGAAAATATTCTCATCTGTTAATTCCACGGGAGTCCATGATTTTTGTTCGAGATTATTGTTGCAAAACCCTTTGCATGCTCTTTCGTTTGTGCTCAGCCGCTGAAATCACATGCATATTTTACCCAATCATATCACGTCTCCTTTCTCAGTCATCCAATCAGGATAATAGTTGTTTACATATTTCGGTTTTTACTGCAACTTTGCAACCAGTTACAAAGTCGATAAAATATGCAGTTTATGACAGTACTGGACAAAAATGTTAGAACAAAGTCAATGAAAGCTTTTATAGCAAGTACATTTTGTTCATTATAACCAGAAAAAAATTACCCATATTAATCCAGAACTAATCAAGTTAAGTACACAAGTATTGAATAAAAGATCTCTGAACATTTATATAGTATCATATAATTTTTAAAAAATATTCACCTTTATTTATATTTCACTAATATTGTGAGAAGTTTGTATGATTAATTTTCATAAACATTTTATGAATATAATGATATAGAAATTTCATATACATTTTTAATAAATGGTGCATCAAATAACTTGAATTGTTCATGAAGCAAATTCATGACATTTCAGAATTTTCAAAGATATAATAGTTCATAAAAGTTCATTGTTGTGTTCATGAACTAAAGTACATGATTCATCAAATTTCTTGAAGTGTACATGAACTTAGGTGATGAACGTTCATGGCTATTTGTTCATGAACTCAAATGATGAACTGATCATGAACATTTTAAGTATGTTCATGAACATTCATGATTGTTCATGAAGTCATGAATTTGTTTTCGTAGGGGATAACTCTTGCCTATTACATCCCCTTGCCACCTATTGGACAATTTGCTTCAATTTATACATTTCCTGATCACATTACCATTAGGATTATAGTTAATAGGCAGAGGGAATGTTACGCATCCTACCTTTAACTCGGTTAACCTCAGAGGGATTGGATTCCCTATATGAAGGTTAAACCACTGTCATAACTTGTGAGTAGCATAGTCTGAGGCAACATGGTTAAGTTGGGAAAGAAGAAATGAGATCTTCTTAAACTTCCGCATGAATCCAGCAAACTCTGCACAGGTCGCTCATCTGGATGTTGTGCTGATGTTAATTGGTCTGTTAGCCACCATTATGACTGAAATTAGGTGTACTATATCCAACGTTTGTTGCTATGGAGCAAAGTTTCATAGATGAAACTCAAAAAGGCTGACTGCATACTAGCCAATGGCCTCAATACTTTTGATAGAGATATTATGGTCAAGGCAAGGCATGAGCAGATCTAGATCTTGAGGTGACTCTGTTCAAGAAATATGTCAGAGTATGCCAAGCATAGTACCCACTTCAACCATGATGAGATGGCTAGTGGAATAATGTCCTCATTCCCAAGTTTAGCTGGAAGAAGGTCAAGGATCATTCTGCTTCAGATAAGGCTCAGTCTACTTCACAATGTCTGAGCACACATACTGGGTCCTGTTTGAAAGCCTCTTGAGTTGTCTCAATACAGCAAGAGGCTGTGCAATAAGTTTTTGATTGCCTACTGATGGCAGGCAATTCCTGGCAACAAGACTTGCATCATAAGGATGGCCAAGTCATCTGATCAAAACTACAGGTAAGCTGAGTCAAGTGAGAGGGCATGTAACTAAAGGAAGGCTGAGTCAAGAGAGAGGGCATGTAACTAAAGGAAGGCTGAGTCAAGAGAGAGGGCATGTAACTAAAGGAAGGCTGAGTCAAGTGAGAGGGCATGTAACTAAAGGAAGGCTGAGTCAAGTGAGAGGGCATGTAACTAAAGGTAGGCTGAGTCAAGTGAGAGGGCATGTAATTAAAGGTAGGCTGAGTCAAGTGAGAAGGCGTGTAACTTAAGCCTGAGTCAAGTGAGAGGCATGTAACTAAAGGTAGGCTGAGTCAAGTGAGAGGGCATGTAACTAAAGGTAGGCTGAGTCAAGTGAGAAGGCATGTAACTAAAGGTAGGCTGAGTCAAGTGAGAGGGCATGTAACTAAAGGTAGGCTGAGTCAAGTGAGAAGGCATGTAACTTAAGGCTGAGTCAAGTGAGAGGCATGTAACTAAAGGAAGGCTGAGTCAAGTGAGAGGCATGTAACTAAAGGTAGGCTGAGTCAAGTGAGAGGGCATGTAACTAGAGGAAGGCTGAGTCAAGAGAGAGGGCATGTAACTAAAGGAAGGCTGAGTCAAGTGAGAGGGCATGTGACTAAAGGAAGGCTGAGTCAACTGACAGGGCATGTAACTAAAGGTAGGCTGAGTCAAGTGAGAGGGCATGTAACTAAAAGTAGGCTGAGTCAAGTGAGAAGGCATGTAACTTAAGGCTGAGTCAAGTGAGAGGCATGTAACTAAAGGTAGGCTGAGTCAAGTGAGAGGGCATGTAACTAAAGGTAGGCTGAGTCAAGTGAGAGGGCATGTAACTAAAGGTAGGCTGAGTCAAGTGAGAGGGCATGTAACTAAAGGTAGGCTGAGTCAAGTTTGTTTGTTTGTTTGTTGTTGGGCTTAACGCCATTTTTCAGCACACGATAGGCTATTCATGGCGGCCAGTATTAATGGTGGAGGAAGAAACCGGGAAATCACCGGAAAGAACCACCGACCCACGAAAAGCTACTGGCAAGCTTTCTCACATATCTACATTAGCCGAATCCTAGACTCGAACACACGCAGACAGAGGTGAGATGGCAGTGATCCGTAACGGACAGCGCTTTAGACCACTCGGCCACTCGGGGCCCCCAGGCTGAGTCAAGTGAGAGGGCATGTAACTAAAGGAAGGCTGAGTCAAGTGAGAGGGCATGTAACTCAAGGTAGGCTGAGTCAAGTGAGAAGGCATGTAACTTAAGGCTGAGTCAAGTGAGAGGCATGTAACTAAAGGAAGGCTGAGTCAAATGAGAGGCATGTAACTAAAGGTAGGCTGAGTCAAGAGAGAGGGCATGTAACTAAAGGAAGGCTGAGTCAAGTGAGAGGGCATGTGACTAAAGGAAGGCTGAGTCAACTGACAGGGCATGTAACTAAAGGTAGGCTGAGTCAAGTGAGAGGGCATGTAACTAAAAGTAGGCTGAGTCAAGTGAGAAGGCATGTAACTTAAGGCTGAGTCAAGTGAGAGGCATGTAACTAAAGGTAGGCTGAGTCAAGTGAGAGGGCATGTAACTAAAGGTAGGCTGAGTCAAGTGAGAGGGCATGTAACTAAAGGTAGGCTGAGTCAAGTGAGAGGCATGTAACTAAAGATAGGCTGAGTCAAGTGAGAGGGCATATAATTCACTGATTCAGCATTGCTGAAGCAACCACTATTAGGAAGCATGAAAGCAGTTTCTGGCCCCACAATTTCTGTATAATGTTCAGAACTTAAAGATCATTCTGGGGTAGACATAGGCCCACAGACCCTCCTAACTGAGAGAAATAGTGTTGATGGACCAAGCCTTGGGATGTGGTACTGAGGAAATGAAGGTAGACAGTTTCTAATTCCACCTGGTTATAAAGAGATTCATCATTGATCATTATAATAAGTGATAGATCTGATACAAGATCAATTGATGGCTCAACCATTCTGTAAGGAGAATCTGTCCCCTCCTTGACAGAGAATAGGCTAAGATATTGAGTCTGCCAGATGTGTCTGATCTGTGTGCTGATGTGCATACTAACAGCAGAATGCCCAGACCATGATGTAGATTTGGGTTGATTATATTATTATTAGTAGTAGTAATATTAATATTAGTATTCCCTTGTGTTTGGCATATGCATAGTTGTCAGACAGCTGAGCAATCCTTTTTGTTTTAAAATAAGAATATAAAGCATGCATGTTTGTTGTTTTTTTCCAAAGTTTAAATGTCTGATTATGCTTTTTATTTTTTTAAATAAAACATTGTGGCCACTGCTTGAACTTCATTAACACTACTTTTCATGATCTCTTATTATGCAAACATCTTAACAAATTTAGATGACGATATCCAGACCAACAACTCTGAATCAGAGAACATGCATTCCCTTGACTCTGGATCTATACGCGGTTCTGACTCCGATTCTCATAACAGCGATCCAGCTTTTATAATCCATAACTCTGGATTGAGTGCCAAGCAGGCCAGCATCAGACCAGCCAAACAGATGGATCTACCACTCCAACCAAGACAACTCAACTTCAGGTTACAAAAAGGTAAATATTTTATAATTTATGTCTTCTATACATTTTCAATTTAGTTTGGCAGCTCCTTCATGTCCAGGTATACGTCAGATTACAAAACATTGGTCTTAATCTTTTGTTGTTACTCAGGGCTATCAGATAATTCTTTGAGATTGGTAATTATTAAAACAGAAATGAGGTATTAGATGATTGCTAAGTGTTTGGATGAACTTAAGACAATTCTCTGCTTATACAAGTTGAAGAGTTGCTAGCATGCATATGATTCTATCAGCAATAGGGTAAAATATTTTAAAGGCCATCTACCATAGATACCATATTTATGGTTGAAATCTACTCCATAAAAATGAGAGTTTTTAACATTTTTAAATAAATTCCTTATCTTTGCATATTCAATCCCCATATTACAGAAATTGGTGTGACCCAGTCTACTGGGATTGTAATTGTTTTACTGGTGCATTATTGGTGTTGTTGTTGTACTGGGGCTTGACGCCATTTTTCAGCACATGATAGGCTATACATGCTGGCCAGTATTCATGATAGGGGAAGAAACCAGGAAATCCGTGGAAAGAACCACTGACCCTCAAGAATCTACTGGTAAGCTTTCTCACATATCCACATTCGCGAAACTTTGACTTGAACCCACACAGAGAGGTGAGATGGCAATGATCCATAATGGAGAATGCTTTAGACCAATCAGCCACTAAGGGCCCTGGTGCATTAGTGTATGGCTGAGTAATTGGTTTAAAAAGGTAAATATACAGCAGAACTATCTTATTGTTGTAATTTGAAGTTTAAGGCCAGATGTGGAAATAATTTTTTTGTTGACATCTTATGATTACTAGAGGAATTCAAGTATATCCATGATGGGTTTTCAGTCTTTGAATAAAAATTGACCAACCTTTGGCAGAGCTTGAGATTAAAAAATCATTTCTGCAGAAACATTATGTTAGAAATATGAGTTTATGTCTTGCTTAATTGTTACTGCATCATTCACAATGTTTTAGAGAGATAGTGAAGGGCAACTGATATATATTTAGTTTCAATTCAGATCGAATGCCAAACTCTATTCTTTCTCATTGTAATAAAAAAAACACTGGTTAAAAATTGTAACTTGAGTAACACATCTACAATCCAACTCTGGAACTTCCTAAAAGTGAACTTAACTTGCCCAAACAGAAATCACAAGCTCATAATGCAAGCTTGTGACAAGTTTTCGCAAACATGATATCATGCAAGATTGTATTTAAAACCTTGTGGCAAGCTTATGTAAGTCTTCACTGAAAAAAATCAAGCTTGCACAAACCTCACAATAAAAATTACAAGCTTGCATAAGATTGATGCAACATTACTCAGTTCCAAATGTATATAGGCTGGCACAAATTTGCAAGGATTAACAGCAAGTAGTACAAGCTTGCATGAACAAACAAGCTTGCACAAGTTTATGCAAGGTTCATTGCTTTAAAAAAATTGCATGAAGAATGTCAACAGACCAGTCAAGAATACTATTCATGATGATAAAATTGTTGCATTTAAATTGGAAAGGAGATTATATTTTAAATAAATCTGAATTAAATCGAACATACTTCAACTATTTTGAAATAGATTTATTTACAAACCTATATATATATATATATATATATATATATATATATATATATATATATATATATATATATATATATATCAGTATAGATGAAATATCGATCTCAGCTTCTTTATAGAAAAAGGATATGAGCTGCTGCATTCTCTGGACCTGCATGTGTTTGAAACATGTGCTTTCAGTTCTGCAGCAGAGTCAAGTGCATATTTTAGTAATGAGTGTTCCTAACTGAAGACTGTTAAAGAACTGAAATTCCATCAATAAAACAATGTCTGTATATTTTTTCACTTACAGCTAGGTTAAGCTCTCAAAAGATTCTTTTTCCTCAAACATGACTAACATTTTTAACCAGTCCTGGCCAGCCAAACCCATATATACTCTATTTTATGTTCACCCGTTTCCAGGATGTTTTCCATTTATCCATACAATTAGTAATGTGTGTCCTGAAACAGCCTTCATTTCAGTATAAAGTTGTTAAATGGTGTTAAAATAAGTATTTATAAAATTCATTTGCTAATTAACTTTATTGTATAGTGAAAAGCATATGTCAGCAAATTTACGTAAGAAATACTGCATTTACCAGATGCTGTAAAACAACTTAGACCATTATCGGTGTATTCAGCAGGTTTTGTATTTCAATTCACAAATAGTAAAATTATAATATATTTTGGAATACAAAATCCTGTTGTGCAGATTGCAAATGCATTATCAGCTTTGCTTAAATTACCAGTTTATAAAGATCATTTTAAACAAGAAAGTACTCAATTGTAGTTTTAATGTATGATACAATTACAACCTACACCAAAATTGGCTACCTTTTAACACATAAGATTCTCATGTTATTCTTTGTGTGCATTTTAACATGTAGATTCATTAGAACTTACATGAACAATGGAATCAAACAAAATCTGAAAATCACATTCCAGAAATTCTGACTGCTACACAGTAAGATAAGCTCTTCAGTCTGAGGATTCAATTGAATATGTTGGAAAATCTTCACATTTTTGTATGCATGGCTTCAGAAAATTTTTACTTCCCATCCATATAGAAATCCAGTTTGGGAAGGATGCTGTCAGGTGGTAATATTCCATCTGTTATAACTGTACACAAAACAATAATCTTGGCCATTGGAAATCACTGAACCACAAATCCTCTCAGATTAAAATCCTTCATCCACCCCTGATTCTTGTAGAGAAGGGTACCATCTACTGAAATGGATTATTAGGTACTATTTAACCTGGTCAAAATATCTATTTATCTGTTTGGCAAAGGCAATCTTCATGCAAGTTCAACATTAGAGAAATATTTCACAGGTTAGAGAAACTTCAACAAATGTTATATACAAACTGGCCATCCGTTGAATAGATCCTAAATATTAGTTTTACCATCCATTTTGAAAGGGATATGACATCTGCCAAATGATTGGTATTTTACCTCTTTAACAGAAGAAAGCAATGAAATTACTCAGTTGATACTTTGAGGCCTTTGACATAAACTCACTACCATCTTTTTTGAAAATTAAAAATTAAAAAAATAATAGATTAATGTAGTGACCTCTAAAACTAGTCTAACTTAATGTTAATTGCATGCAGGTAATAACTGAATTTGAAATGTGAGATGAAAAAAGTACCTAAGAAAAACAGAAATGAGATTAAGATGCCTGCGTGTGATTTCATAATTCATAGACCTATTTTTGATAACTGACAGCATTGAAATCTGCAGTTTCACAGGTGCAGCAGTTACATAATGATCTGTAATGTTGTTGTCTTATTGATTTTGTGGAGGAAGATTACAGCCACCTTTTGAAATTAAATGTATTGTAAGTAAGCACTGCACAGATACAATACTATAATAGTATATTCGGCCACCAAACTGCAGTCCAGTAAATGGGCAAAATACAAAATAATCTTTGATTTTACTCTCCAACATCATAACTCCACGATTTTAAATTATCTCTGGTATTCCATGATCAGTTGCTGCACATGTATTGGTACTGCCTGCACTCCAAATGAGCTAGATTGTGATGGTTGAGTTTTGAAAATGGAGCATCTTTGAAACTATTGTTATTGTGATTCAGGTATGTTATATGCAGATTTGGAGTTGTAAACCAGTCTCAAGACCAAAACTAAAGGAAGTAACTGCTGTTGGTGTCTCAATTCCGAAAGAGGTCTTGGTCGCAGAAAACCATTTTTCAGTTTGAATGATAGTATTATTTGATTTTTTTTTTTTTTTTTAAGGAATGGATGGGTGGGTCTCTCTCTCTCTCTCTCTCTCTCTCTCTCTCTCTCTCTCTCTCTCTCTCTCTCTCTCTCTCTCTCTCTCTCTCTCTCTCTCAGAAAACAACAATAATTATATAAATTTTATTAAGTATAAAAAAGAACTGTCCGCTATTTTTTTTTTTTCATCTGGCAGCAGATGATGATGATAATAATAATATTTCACACTTCATAACAGCACTTAAGAGTAATAACAACAAAGGCATGCATAATATAAATGATGATAAACAAAATCTTCCTAACAATGGAATTTTACAAATAATGGCTATTTGTCACCCCTTTTTGGTCAAAAATTTATCATTATTTGAGCATTGATATTATCTGGAAATGTATATGTGTATTTATCACATCAAAAATGTATAAATTTGGTAATATTAAATATAACAAAATGGTATTGCTGAAAATTAAATAATCCCCATTCTTAAATTAACTAAGGTCACCTTGAGCATACAATTATTATCAACAATTCTCAAGCTAGGTACCTGGAACATCCGGACTATGCTGACAGGGCTTTCAGATGATCTCCATGCAATCAGTGATGTTCGAAAGACTAAAGTCATCAACGACGAACTCGCAAGACTCCATGTCGATATCGCCTCACTTCAAGAGACACGGATACCAGATTCTGGGTCCCTCAGAGAAAAGAACTACACGTTCTTCTGGCAAGGAAAGAGCTCAGATGAAGTTAGGGAGTATGGTGTTGGTTTTGCTGTCAGAAACTCTCTGCTGGCTATGATAGAACCCTGCCAACAAGGAAACGAAAGAAAAGACTGCTATCTCTTTGCCTCCACACCACAACCAGGCTACTTAATCTCATCAGTGTTTACGCTCCCACACTCAGTGCCACCACAGATACCAAGGATGCGTTTTACAAAGAGCTTGACTTGCTCATCGACAATATTCCGAAGGAAGAGAACTTGGTATTACTGGGCAACTTCAACGCTAGGGTGGGTGCCGATCACGACTCCTAGCCTTTGTGTCTCGGCAAGTTTGGCATTGGGAAGATGAATGAAAACGGGCAATGTCTACTAGAAATGTGCTCATTCCACAACCTCAGCATCACCAATTCATTTTTTCAGACAAAACCACAGCACAAAGTGTCCTGGAGGCATCCCCGATCCAAACACTGGCATCAGCTGGACTTGATTATCACAAGACGTTCAGCCATGAAGGGTGTGCAGCTTACTCGTACATTCCACAGCGCTGACTGCGATACCGATCACTCTCTAGTCTGCTGTAAATTTAAGCTTCAACCAAAAAGATCCACCACTCTAGGTAAGTGGGTAAACCACACATAGATGTGAGCAAGACGTCATATCCAGACAAGGCTGAAGAATTCACTTACGCCCTCTCCAAGGCGTTCAGTTCAGAACCTCCCTATGGCAGTGCCAAAGAGAGATGGGACAACATCAGAGATACTGTGTACAGTGCAGCCACAAGAATCTTTGGTAAGAAGCAGACAAAGAACAATGACTGGTTTGATGCCAATTCCGCCACACTCATGCCAGCAATAGAAGAGCGTCGCAGTGCCCACCTGGAATTCAAGCGTTCTACCTGCGTGAGGACACTACATGCATATAGGTCTACCAGAAGCAAAGTGCAGAGGTTAGCACGGCAATGCGCTAATGAATACTGGCTTCTACTCTGTCAGAACATCCAGTCAGCAGTAGACAACGGAAACATCAGAGGCATGTACAATGGCATAAAAAAGCAATGGGTCCCACGAAGAAAGTGATAGCTCCACTGAAGTCTTCTGCAGGAGATATCATTCACGACAAGGGCAAACAGATGGAGCGCTGGGTGGAGTACTACTCCAAACTGTATTCCAGAGAGAATAATGTGACCAACAATGCCCTCAATGCCATTGAAAACCTCCCTTGTTTGACCAAACTGGATGAAAAACCTACTGAGACAGAACTAAAGCTGGCATTAGAGAAACTGACCACAAGTAAAGCCCCAGGAAAGGGTGGCATCCCAGCAGAAGTCATCAAATGTGGCGGCAGTGTGCTGTTCACACACCTTTATGATCTTCTCTGCCAGTGCTGGGATGAAGGTGCAGTGCCTCAGGACATGAGAGACGCCAACATCAAAACCCTGTATAAGAACAAGGGCGATAGAAGTGACTGCAACAACTACAGGGGCATATCACTGCTCAGCATCGTGGGTAAAGTCTTCGCTAGAGTCATCCTGAACAGACTGCAGACGCTTGCCGACAGAGTATATCCAGAGTCTTAGTGTGGGTTCCGCGCAGAGAGGTCCACAATCGACATGATCTTCTCCATCAGGCAACTGCAGGAGAAATGCAGGGAACAACACATACCCCTCTTCCTGGCTTTTATAGACCTCACCAAAGCATTCAATCTGGTCAGCAGAGACGGACTCTTCAAAATCCTAACAAAGATTGGATGCCCTCCAAAGCTGTTAAGCATGGTCCAATCCTTCCATGAAGACATGAAAGGCACAGTGCAGTATGATGGCTCATCGTTCGAACCATTCAATATCCACAGCGGAGTGAAACAAGGCTGTGTCCTTGCCCCCACGCTCTTTGGCATCTTCTTCGCTGTCCTGCTTAAGTATGCCTTTGGGACGTCCACAGAAGGGATCTACCTGCACACGCGTTCAGACGGCAGACTGTTCAACCTGGCTCGACTGCTCTGTTCACAGGTCTGAAAGCCAGCGAGGAAAAGTTAAGACAGCTCGCTGATGAGAAAAGATCTCAGAGGAAGAGGATGCAGTTCCAACCAAGACCTGATTCATACTTGAAGTGTAGCAACTGCAGCAAGGATTGCCACTCCCGTGTGGGACTTTATAGTCACAGAAGACGCTGCACAGCTACAAACTAGGACACCTTTCATTGGCGCATTTCCATCGTCTCTCGAGACTAACAGAAGCCAACCGAATTTACTATCTGAAACTGTTTAAAAATTATTTGAAGTTTGTATGCATATAACATGCAATTAACAAAATGTCTAAGAAATTTGGTCTGGAAATATGTGCAAGCTTGCACTTTTTATATGTTTGCACAAGCTAAAAATTATTTGCAAGCTTGTTTTGATAATACAAGCTTGCCACAACCTTGTGGCAAGCTTGCAGTAAGCTAACCATAAAGATGCATTTTGGTTTGGGTGGAGGATTATTGAAGCTTGCAGCAAGCTAATCACAAAGATAAATTTTGGATTGGGTGCAGAAGTATTGGAGCTTGCAGCAAGCTAACCACAAAGATAAATTTTGGATTGGGTGCAGAAGTATTGGAGCTTGCAGCAAGCTAACCACAAGGATGAATTTTGATTTGGGTGCAGAAGTATTGGAGCTTGCAGCAAGCTAACCACAAGGATGAATTTTGATTTGGGTGGAGGAGTATTGGAGCTTGCAGCAAGTTAACCACAAGGATATATTTTGGATTGGGTGCAGAAGTATTGGAGCTTGCAGCAAGCTAACCACAAGGATGAATTTTGGGTTTTGTGGAGGAGTATCATGGAGAGTAGTCAACAGCTTTAAAAACAAAGTCACAAAAAATTAAAGTTTGAACTTTGCAGGCTTAGCATAGTTCTTTTTTCATTAGAATATGTTAATGAAGGTACATAGAGTACATTCTCTTTTTTCTGTAAAATATCAGTTAATTTATTGCAAATCTGGACCAGAAAATATGAAAGCTTGTTAAGCATTAAACATAATGATCACCACTGGTCCCCAGTTAGTGAAGGAAACAGAAATTTGCTTGTGGTTTTTTTTTAAAGATCTTTTCAGCACACTGTATACAAATCTTTAAATTTGAGATATACAAATCTTCCACTAGGAGATAAACAATTCTTCCTGTATCATTTTAATAAAAAATACATTGACTATTCATTCATAACTAATGTAACATTTGGTGTTGGAATCTGATTGATATTCAATGCATATTATGTTTTTCTTTCAATTCACTTTAAAAAAAAACCCATAAATTTATGTCATTTAAAAAATCTACCAGTTTAAAAGTCAGTCTACTGATTCAAATTTGAAGATCGGTTGGTTTGATTGCCTGATTCTGTCACATGTACAAACTAGACTTGAGATAATTCTGGGATTGTTAAGTGTTAGAATAGTAGCTAGACTGCTTGATATAGTTTGATACAGTAAATCTTGAGTGACTGTAGACCAGACCAAGTTACATGTCACTAACTGGCATTGTAGTGCCAAAGTCCTTTAAATCCTGTCTGGATCACCATAGACCAGACCAAGGTACATGTCAATAACTGCTATTGTAGTGCCAAAGTCCTTTAAATCCTGATTATGATTAACATTGCTTCATTAAAAGGAGCTGTCATAGATGTATATAGTCTATTCAAAGGTATGTGTGGTTTAGTTATCTTTTGGTGAAAAACCACAAAATCCCAATAATGCCCTAATCAGAATTGTTTTTGAAAGGTTTCCCTACCAAAATTGTGACTGAACTTTCCTTGATCCATAATCAGCTATGGCAGACATTTATCGTTACACTCTTTTTACTTGGGCTTCTAACACAATTTGAATATTTTGCTAATATCAACAATATTATTACTCGTAACATTGAAGGATGACTCTATTTGGGAGCCATGAATCCCGTGGAAACAGTGCCACAAAGATATGATCATTGATGGAGATGGGTATCTGGAAACAATATCAGCCCATCTCCATCAATGATCATATCTATATGTTGTCTCTCTTTAAATTCTGGAAGGGAATTGGTTTGAAATTATATAATTTACAGATAATCCTCCCAGTCCAATTCCTTCTCATTTAGCTCCTTAAATGCTACTGAAGAGTTGGTACTAGTAGGTAAAATCTGTATAGCAAATGTTGCACAATGCTAGACCTGGTGTTCAGTTTTTGTTTAAATTGATCAGTTTACTTTCCCATCAACAATGTAGCATGCCATTCTCATTTCCACACATTTTTCAAACTGTTATTCATACTTTGTGTATCTGTCTCCAACTTGATAATTTGAAACACCATGCTTGTTAAGCACACTAATTCCTATCAGCAGAGGTGCTCCCAGGGCACATGATTCATGCAGAATTATTTACAAATTCACACACTTGGGAAGCTAAGATGCATGAGAACTCCCTTAAATTAATTACATATGGAATTGTACTCTGCACAATATTCAGCATTAGTCATCCATAAAGGACGTCTGCAAAAATAGGGGAGAGGGGAGTTCGTTCAAATTTGGAAAGTGGGTAGGGGTACAAAGGACCTTGCGGAGGTCCTCAAGTTAGAATTTTTTGTTATGATATTCTTATTTGAACAGCTGCTTTGGGCCTACTGCGTGTATTCCAGTATGCTTTGTGGATATCTTTTATAGGTCATCCCTAACTATAAAATTATTTATTAATTTTAATCTGTGTGATTTGTGCCACAGACTATATATGAATGGGTTGGCATTGTGCATTTGGTTGATTACATGGCCCACATATTGATCTTGGGTCTTGCTAGATGGGGACATTTGCATGTGGGGGTGGGATGAGGTAAGCTACATGTGGACAAGGTAGAGAGGGAGGTAGGAAAACATATTATATGTGGACATTCTTTATAGACAACCCCTTTAAATGTTTGTAGAAATGGTTGAAAGATTGCAGCATTTGTTGAGATGTGTATTTTTCATAATTCTTTACACATTTAGTTCTTTCAATGGACATGAATGGTTGTAAAACTAAATTTTATTGGCACATTGGCCCTATAACAAGCCTTGTATACCTTTTCTTGTAAAAATTGTGCAATATATATAAACTTTCACTTAAAATTTAGTGAGATCTCACTAAAATTTCACTGACATTTTGCAGTGAAATTTCACTGAAATCTTTATCAAAACTATCTCTTAAATTTCATTGAATTATCAGTTAAAATTTGAATGAAATAGAAATATCAGTTACTATAGACTATTTGACTAATGTCAGTAAATTTTATTGACATTTCAAAATGAAATAATGGGTTCAAATTATACATTACTTAATAACCACAATACTATTTTAATATAAATGAAATAAAATTATTCAGCTTTTATGACATGACAAACAGAAATACTGTAGACTGGACTTTTTGAATGTACAAACTGTGATGCTGCTATGATTGTATGAAGTTGAATGAGCTTTTTGATCCATAAGCAGCTGTAAAAAAAACATTTATTATGATATAATTTACACAGATTGTCCTCAGAATTTTAACACAACTAGAATATTTTACTTTGTATAGTTAATGCCACTCATGTCATTCAAAGCTGATTCTTGTGGGACATGACTAGGACTCCATAAATATGACCATCTTTTTTACAGAAATGGATATTGGACAACAATACCTTCACTTCCACACCAGTGATCTACCGGGTACCATATTTCATGTTAATTTTTGTACATGAAAAAATAACTATGAATTTCAGTGATGAAAAATTATATGTAAACTAATAATTATCATTTGGTTGTAATGACCGTGCACAAAAAATAAGGGATCGAACCTGAGCAAGTTTTATGGAACACTACTTGACAACCTAACAGTGTACAAAGTAAACATATATTTACTGTCTCATTCTACTCTCAGCTCAAAAATCTGATTACAATAAAAATAAAAGTACTGACAGATTTTTGTTGTTATTAGTGAACAAGAGAGAGAGAGGGTATTATGTCTCTGTGTGCAAGCTCCTCTGCATTTAGAGCATATATAGCTGTTATGTTGTGTAATGTTGGCAAAGTGATTAAGATAATCTGAACATATATTAGTTATTGGTAAATTGAACGCAACAATATTATTATTATTATTATGACTTTATTTAAAGAGGGTAACTCAATTAGCTAAGAACTAATCTACCTTGAGGCCCTCATTCAATGGAATTTACTTATTTTTGCTACATCTCTGAAGCCACGATAGGAATCCACATTGTAAAGAAATTAAGAGCAACTTGTATTTTTACAGCAACAATAATTTCGTTATCAAATTCCAATAAAAAAATAAAGAACTTGAAATCACATTTTAGTTAACGTGAGCAAGCATGCATGTGTGTTTGTGTGAGAGTATGAGAGAGATGAAACAATTTTGTCAGGGTACTAAACCGTATTTGTTCAGGGTTTTTTTTATTTGTAGCTTTGCACTGATTACCTCTTCCAAACAAATATTACTTATATGCAAATTTTTGTGGGTTTTTTTTTTTTTCTTCTTTTTCCAGCCCCCTCCCCCCATCTTAACAGATACATATGTTGACAGATTTACTTTGAGCTCGAGGATGTTGAAATAAACAGGTAGTAATGTACATATTTGTGAGAGGTCTTAATATAACAGGTAGTAATGTACATATTTGTGAGAGGTCTTAATATAACAGGTGGTAATATACATATTTGTGAGAGGTCTTAATATAACAGCTAGTAATGCACATATTTGTGAGAGGTCTCAATATATTATTGCTTGTCATGAATATGAGGGAATACTTTTCAATTTCAAATCAGAATCTTTATTTTCAGACACTAAGCAGGCTGAAAAGGACAGAATTAAGGAGAAAACAACTAGCACACCTATTAATGGCCATGGCATTTTCCTGTCTCCAAATGAAAGTGGCAAGTCAGCAATCAGAGTGAAAAATATCACTCATTTTGTTATGGATAAGACAGAGAAGACAATTTTAGATCACAGAAGAGCTCAAACAGAGAATGGTTTTGGCATCCAAAATAAAACTGAAACTCACAGAGTGTTGCCATCAAACTGCAACACAAGACAAAAGGAATACAAGGACACACACAATAAGACAGGGCTACATAGAGATATTGTCAAAACTGAAGAAGGTAGCAATACAAGACAAAAGGAATACAAGGACACATGTTATAAGACAGGGCAACATAGAGATAATTTCAAAACTGAAGAAGGTAAAGGTGATTTGTTAATGTATGAAGATGATATTGAGGAGCATAGAAAAAGAAAGGATGCCTTTAAACAGGGACTTCAAATAGTTCTTCAAAACTTTGCAAGGGGTAAATTAGATTATGATGCAAGTGTAAGGAGTATCAAGCAAGCAGGGACTTGGTCAAGAGAGACCAATAAGGTGGATGATGATTTTAAGGTGAAAGAAGAGTACACAACTGCAAAGGCTAGTCCTAATCCTTTAGCCTCTTCAACAATTGGGCAAGACAGTGGTAAGTTAAGTATGCCCAACCCAAGTTCACCCTTTTCTGTTACATTTAGAACTGATGAAAGCCTGTTTGAAACTGGTCATTCCATTTCATACTCAAACATTTCTGTGAAAAGTTCACCAAAGAAGCATAGTGGTGGCACTGATAGTGGAAATCTGCACAAAGTTTTCATCTCACCAGATCAAAATAAGAGTGGAAAATTGCATGCTGATAGTGTTGAAGCACATGTGAGTAAAGAGTCAGTAGAGAGAGTAAAAGTGTGCTCTGAGGAAATATCTTTAACACATTTAACTGATTTGCCTGTTGGCCAGACATTCAACAGCTTTTGTTGTGACTGGCCTGTGAAATCCAAGACATGCAAATCTGACAGTTCCTTAGCAGGTGCAGCTGAAACATATATCAGTAAATTTTGTGCCTCTAAAGAGTATTTTGAACATCAGATTGGTGAATCAAAAGGTACAGCTCATTCAGCCTATCAGAAATCAGAACAATATTTTGAACAACAGAGTATTAAATCAAATGGTATTTCTCAGTCAGCCTATCAGAAATCGAAAGAATATTTTGAAAAGATGAACTTGGAGCATATGGAGTCTAATCAAGTTAACATAGACAAGAAAGGTAAAGACAACCATGACAGACTTTCATTAAAGAGACAATCATCTGGTGGCTATGGTAAGCCTGTCATGGTCATTTCACCAAACCAAGGGAATGATAGCCAGGATAAAAGCCCATCTTCCTTCACATCCATGGGTCTGCAGAGTTTAATCGAAGATCTTGAAAGACATTTGCCTTTTAGCACTCGGTCATTAAAGAATTTATCAAGCCCAAGAGGGGAGGCAACAGAGAAACTTGAGTGTAATTATGTTGATAAAGGTTACAAAGAACAAGGAAAGGGTGTCATTGATTGCATGAAGCATTGGAGTTTAGAGTCTGACAAGCACAGCTTGGATGTAAAACTTCACGTGGAGACAGGTACAGAGGAGATAGCTTCCACCAAAAACAAGGGTGATGGATCTTTAGCACAGTCAAGTGCAGGATCAAAGAGTAACAAAGATAGTTGGGGATTTGGAAAAAGCGAACAAGAGAAGAGAGAAATTGTACCAAAGATAATTCCAGATGTAGAAGATAAATTTTCTGATCTTGTACTTTATATGACTGATTCTAGTGTGCAAGCTGCAAAGTGTGAACTGCAGGAGTCTGCAAATGAATCAGAGGAGAGATTCTCTGGAAGAAGTGTTGTTGATAAACCACCTTACCCAGGTAAA
The DNA here is from genome assembly GCA_016746295.1 of Potamilus streckersoni. NCBI lineage: Eukaryota > Metazoa > Mollusca > Bivalvia > Unionida > Unionidae > Potamilus > Potamilus streckersoni. Next base: position 133,786 of record JAEAOA010000933.1, on the reverse strand, counting down.
GTACAACGCAAGAAGAGCCAAAATATTGGCATTCAAGCAACAGAGTTTGGTGCTTACAGAGGGAAAGAGAGATCATCTAATGCAAAGTACCACTTTTTGAATTCTACAGGAATGGTGAAGATTTGTTCTCCAAAACTGAAGCTTCTATCAGAAAATCTGACTGCTGAGAATCATGCCATTATTGAAAATCCTGTCACTAGTGAAGACCCTTTGGAGAATGAACTGCAAACCATTTCTTCCAACAGTAGACATCATTGTAGAGATGATCAGGACACAGAACAGAAGAAGAATAATTTGATAGAGGAATCTGACAATAATTTGTGCACAGATGAAAGTGATGAAATAGACTCAGAGTCAGACAAAATTGAAAAGAGTAGTGTATCTCAATGTAGTAGTGATGAGGGACAAGGGAAACAACAAATAGATCATAAGGCACCACAAATAGTTGATACTAATTATGAAGAGTTACCCAGTGGATGGGAGATAACCTGTAAGAAAGGGGTGATAAGTGAAGATCACGACTTGGTCGACATCCATAATTCTGCAGATAAAGCTACTGACTCGATGGAAATCAGCTCATCGCCTGACACAAATGGCGACTTTCTTGAGCATCAAGGAGAGAAGATTCTAGATGGGGATGGAACACTTCACCAGGCAGCTGAAATGATGCACCACATGGAGGTAAGTACTTCTTTGGACCAGAATCTAATGACAAAAGAGATGTCACAGACCTCTGAATCAGGACAACAGTCCGAAGACGGCTTGGATGACGGACAGGAGGCAGAGGAAATGGCCCAGTTAGATCAGTTCAATGAGATTTTAGATGAAGGACTCCAAAGCTTCGATCCAATTTTGCAGTGGGTTCAGACTCAAGAGTTTAACTCACATGTTCCAGAATTCCGGATGATGTTGACCCCAAAAATGGATCCTTGTGATAATCAAACCCATTTCAGGAACATGTCTCCCTCAGAAAGAGGGTTTCAACTCCCAGAAATGATTCTCTTCGAGCAAAGTGGCATAGAACCAACATTTTTACCCAGCCCTGATATTGGAGGTGATAATAAAGCTGTGAACCCTGCATTGGAAGGATGTAACAAAACAGACACACTTCAAGATAAATCTATTGACTTCAACATATGAGGTTTTAGAATGAATAAATACAGTTTAGCCATCTTTGAAATGTCATTTTATGCTTAATATATCACAGTATAAACAGTGTGAGCTTGTCCTTATGATGATTATATTTCTAGACCTGTTATATACAAAAATTACATCACATTTTTGTCATCTGTTTTTGTTAGATAATGTATTTGTAAAATAAATGTTACAGTTTATTTGAAGTCTCATTAGATAGGTAATTACATGCTTAAGTTAAATTATTTATAATTTAATTTATTTATAACATACACAAAATTATTTACTTGATCAATTTAAAATGTAAGGTATCATTATGTTTGTGTGTTGAAAGTGTTTCAAAATTTTTTTATTTCATATTCTTTTGACAGTGTAAATGTTTTAAAATTTATGTTGTAACAACTTTGAAAGTTCCAGAACAATAATGCAGTTTTTGAGCAATAGGAAACATAAAGATAATGTTTTAAATATTCCAATGTGTTATATAATTACATAGCAAATTGGTGCTTGCTCCGACAGAATATAAGTAAATTATTTTCAGAGTTCATTCAGCAACAAACTCACTGATCTTTACAAACGGGGGGTCATGTGTATTTTTCTAAATAAAGTGGTTTTCTTTTCAAAAGTGGAAGTGTTATTAATTTCAAGCCCTAGTTTATAATTGGAATAAATACATGTACCATATGATCTTCCATCATGCTAGACAAGATTAGACACAAGTTTATCATAGAATAAATACAGTATAATTCTATATCATGCTAGTGAGTTCAAGACACGTTTTTTTTTTTAAATTGCGAGTAATTTTATGGGGAGTTATTTTTTTCTCAATATTTTACTTCTAATCATATTCCAATGAAAGAATTGATAAAATTGCAAATTGTCCAGTACCAGTTGAAGGTTGGTTTTTGCTTATGTTTATGTTAGATGCTAAATTATTAATTATACATAGTGGCATATATGAATGCTTTTGTTCTCAGAAATATATACTACCTTATATATTTGTTTATAAGACAGCACTGACCCAGACTAGGATAAGAAAGTGCATAATGCACCAGCATATCTGGGTCCATGCACTTTGTTAGGAATAATCAGTATAACAAACATTATAGACCCAGATCTGCAGGCCCATTATGTAACAGCAGATCAGGATCTTTATTGTTTACAGTTTGACTCAGCTAGTATACCATATATTATAATTATTCCTGTTATTTTTTTGTTGTAACAATCATCATGCAGTTAAGTTTATAATTTTTTTTTTGCTTCTTTTTCTGAATATTGTTATCCTTGCCATGACCGTCCACTTTTTTTAATGTCCATTTTCAAATTTAGCTTTTATCATTTATTGTATTGTTGATTCATTTCATTTTTATGTTGAAAAAGAGGATAAGGAATGTTTGCTGTCATATAAGATCTGTAACTTGGCAGACAAGCATAAATGGCACTTGTTTGATTGTAAGTTGAATGATGTACAAATGTTGATAATTATTGATTGTTAGTTTTGTTTTTAAAAGTTAGGATGTACACATGTTTTTAATAGTCAAAGTGTGTTAGATATTGCTTAATATATGGAAAAAAATATTTGTTGTGTTACTCTGAGGAAACTTGCTGCATTATATGGTTCATACAACTTTGAAAAATCATTGAATATGAAGTGTTACCATAATAACGCCATGATTTTGGAAAAGGTTTTGTCACTGGAAAGCATTGAAATTGTTGTGGGGAAAAAGACTTGAAGGTGAGGTTTTAGACAAAATCCAAAAGAGTTTGCAAGATGACCATGAGAAACAGAATCACGTATTTTCAAATTTTAATAGGCTATAAAATGTACAAATGTTGAATATTTTCTATTTGTTTGCTAATTGTTTGAGTGCATATTATTTACCTTGCCATATTCACTGTTTTTTTGCTGAAAATGATAAGGGAAATAATTGTCATTACTGTTTTCTATACTTTTCAGAGTTAGGTCCCTTATTTGACAAATGAATGACTAGTGTATTTTTAAAAATCTGTTGTTAATGCTAAGTGGACATTTTTAACAATTCTGTGCCAGTGTATGTTGTACTCGACAGTGAGACTTAGAATTTTTGTGAGAGTTATGTCACTTTTTAGCTTAGGGCACTTATTAACTGTTGTGTATAATTTGTGTTCAAAAGTTGGGTTTTAGTTTGTATACCCCTCTTTTTTAAGTTGGGTATGGTAGATGTGTTACTGTTTTAATCCATATACAATTATACATATATCTATCATAATTCCTGTAAATACAAAACCGTCTTTACCACTGGAGATATAACTGTAAAATTTGTCACTTCCTGATAGCATATAGGTTTGCACTAAGGTTTTCAGAGGTCTCAAAATACTGTGGTTGATACAAGTAAAATATCCAAAGATTTCTTTCTCTGTTGATTATACTTTTAATTTTCATTTTGGTACATTTATTATACTACTCTAAATGCTACAATACATGTTGTTCATGATTGACTCCATCTCCCTGTGACAAGGGGTTAGTCTGGTCATTTGGTTTAAAATACAAGCCATAATATGTAGTCATAGGTGTCTGATCATTTATAAGTGCATTAGAATAGTCAGAAGTTAAAAATATTCTTCAAAAATGTGATGATACTCAAAACATATTGTCATGGATATTAAACTGAATGCTTTTTTCAGATCTTATTATCTCAATTATTTCTAAATGTTCATAATTCAGTTTTTAAACTTCTTAATGGAATACAGTTATGCAGAAACAGTCCAAATTTCAGTGCAGCATCAGTCTTCTGCTACAACTCACTTCCTTCTCAGGGACCTCTGAGCAGAATTAGATATACATCTCTGCGTGATTCCATGTTTGTGAAGCTTTTCATTTTTCCATTTGAGACAATTCCTAATGGAAAAAACATATACTATATCCATTTTCTAATACATGGAGTTCAACTGCAAACAGCACAGACCCAGATCTTGCCATCACAAAATGAACTGATAGACAGGCATAGTGAGGGTATGGCAAGACAACACATGTGCCATGGGTGCCACTTGAGTGGGGGTGCAAAATCGGTGAGCAGAACAAAGTTTTCTTATACTTAAACTTTTATAGGGGTGCAATTTTTGTTCTTGCTGTGGGCACCGTATGCCCTCACTATGTCTTTGCTGACAGATCTGGGTCTGTGTAGTAATCAGAAGACCAAACAAGATAGACCTTGATCTGCTGGCGCCTAATGTGATGGCAGATCAGGAACCATGTTGTTTGCAGTTGACTTGTATATGCAGTACTTATACACCCTTTATCTCACCCAAAGAGCCGAAAATAGTGCAAAATAATGAAACACTGGAAATCACTGATGTCTTCGAAAGTGTCCTATCTAAACATTTTGGCATGGAATGAATTTAAATAATTAAATTTAGCACAAGGTTGAAGTCAGATGGTGTGACATAATTTAAAAGAATTTGTTTATAGTGCTGTATTTAGATGGCTTTAATTTAAGAGTGATATTTTAGATATTTATTTAACATTGGTTTTGTGATCACAACACAGAGGTATGAATTTGGGGTTTTGGCCTCTATATGTAACTGTTCAGGACAGGCTTTGGGCCATTGATGGAGGAGTAAATGTGGAAATATGCAAGGATGAATTATGCTTTGAGTAAGATAAAAAAATATTCCAAAAGTCTGATATCTATGAAACCAGATCATTAATGTTCCTCTTGTTAAATATGTGTAAATTCTCTTGATGTTCCCTTGTCTTGTTACCTGCAACTGAAGACTGACATCGTTCCATAATGATTCTTCTTTGACTTAATGCGTGAGTTCTAATCTCAGGTCGACCAGATTGGGTATGCGACCAAGGTTACCAGTAGCTTTCTTTGTGTTGGTGGTTCTTCCCAGGTTATTCCTCCACCAGCTACACTGGGCACCATATATAGCTTATCATGTGCTGAAAAAATGGCATTAAACCCCACAAAACCAAACCTTGATAATGAAAATAAATTGAACAGTTTTTTTTTTAGTTGATATTTTTTGCAAGCGATTAGTCTCCTGGTTGTTATTGTTGAGATATTTTGCAAACTTTTATACGTAAAATGGCATATTTTACACTCTTAGAACGGACGTAAAATGGCATATTTTACACTGTCTCTTAAGACAGATGTAAAATGGCATATTTTACACAGTCTCTTAAGACGACTTAAAATGGCATATTTTACACTGTCTCTTCCGACAGACGTTCTCTCATATGCACCATCTTGGTGCATTTAGAATTCAAAAGACATAGAATATATTAGCCACAACAACTTTTCAGGTTGGTAATGTGGGTTTTTTTGTATTGTTTTGCACTGCTAAAGATTTTATTATTTAATATTTATTTAATATTTACAGAGATTTATTATTTTTGTTGCCATTTTAACATGATCAAAGTCAGCTATAATATTTTTATTGTTAATATGCTTTGCCACAAAACTTGTTTATCTTGGGGGTTATTTGGTTATTGTACATCACAAAATATCGTGTAGTACAAGATAAAGAGATGTAATTTGATGGTCAGAATATTAATAAATTGCCGACATTATGAAGATAGTTGAAGCACAAGTTACCAAGTTTATGCAGATTTTTCTTTCTTAAATATAGACTCATTGCATGACACAACAAAATGCTACTGATTGGTGGACTTCTTGGTAACAAAATGCTACTGATTGGTGGACTTCTTGGTAACAAAATGCTACTGATTGGTGGACTTCTTGGTAACCAAATGATGCATGATACAATATATTGATTGTTGTTATTTGTTGAAGTGTACATATGTTCTGTTTTTCCTGTTCAAATTTTTTTATATGAAGAATAAAACTGTTTGCTCCATTTTGTGTTCAATATGTGTGGTTCATTATTAGAGATATTAAAAATACAGTAATTTTAAAAATGCAGTGAAACCTGTCTATAAAATTCCCTTTGTATTGGCAGAAGTTAAGCATTTACTACATGTTAATAATTGGTGAAGATTAAATTGTACATTATGAACTTTTTATGCAAGTTGATTACATAGGGGTGATTGCTATAACAGGTTTGACTGTAATAAGTATTACTTCTCTTTAAAGAATTTTGGCTGAGAAATATACTGCCCATTGTGCCCCCTAAAAAGGTATCCATTATGTTCTTTAAACAACAACCAACCCACAAATTTTGTGATTTTACTGTTTCAACAAAATGGAAGAACAATCAATGTGCATTGTGCCTATTAATGTAATTAGTCAAATCCTTGGTAGGTAAAACAAGTAATTGAAAATTAAGTTTACAATTAAGCATTTATTCTTACAAAATTCCATCCATGTCGAGGTAGAAATGCAATTCCCAAATTTGGCCAATTAAGTTTAATTTTAGTCTGAAGTGGTCTGTTGATCTACTTAGGTACTGATTGTGAGATAATGACCTAATTATGTACTTTAACCTAAAGGAAATTTATCTATTAATATGCATCTTCCGTACTTAAAGAATGGACCCAGAGGGGCAGTACATACCCAAATACTTGTTTATACATGTGCAAATTTATCTGTGAAGCTCTGGGTGGCTGAGTGGTCTTAGAGATCATTGACATGTTGCCTGTCTGCACATGTTTGAGTCAGGGCCACGATGTATATTTAGTCGTGTGAGTAGATTGCATCTGTGTCCGTTTGTATGATGTACGATTGATACTACTTGAATGTGATAAAATGTACACGTCTATTTTAAATTTAATTTTAAGATGGATTTTTTAAATACTTTCGCTATGTTCTTTGGAGATGACTCAGTTCTGGCAGCATTATTTTTGGTGGAGGGTGGTTGGGTGTCTTTTATATTTTAATGACAGCTCGTCTTAAACAACCTTAAAATAAGTCACGAAACCTTGCACACGGTTTCATCATAATATCTAGTTGGTTCTCGGACTTCCATTATTCAGTATTATGACTACTTCCAAATTGATGGTCTATCGACATGTGGTTTTTACTGAATGTCTTTATTATTTGTAGGTGGTCTAAAATGAAAATGTATAGGTCTGACATACAATTTTTGGTCATGCTGACAAGAGATTTTCACTGAAAGACTTCTGATACGTAGGTAGACTGAAATTTTAAAAAAATGATCTGACATGCAGCATGGTTACTATGGCAGCCATCTTGGAATCTTGTCAACACTTCCTCTCCTGGAGATATAATCATACTGACATGCAATGTTCACTTGAAGACGTCTTTTGGCATCCAAATGGAGATGATCTCAAAGAAATCTGACATAAAGTATGGTTCCAAAGGTCCATCTTGAAGCTGAAAGATTTCATATGGGATTTAAATGGGCCGGAAATAAAAATGGTGCCAATTAGAATTCCAACATGGCTACAATGACTGCCGTCTTCGACATCTTGTAATGTTTACTTTTCTGAAATGGTGGTCATCGACTGAAAAATGGTTCGGATATGAACTCGCAACATATCTGCTGAAAAAGTTAGCGAGAAAATTGCATTATGACAGGCTTCTAGATGGATGGTCATAATGCTGGGTTTTCACTAACAATTGCCATATATGGCTGATCCTCTATTGATGTGATGCATATTTAACCTCCATAAAGGTTGCTTAGACGCCCATAGTGGGGGAAAAATTACACTGAAATGTAGCAGGTCTTGCATGATGATGATGCTGAGGTCACTACCACAATTGCAGCTATTTTGGCCAGCTCTAAAATCCTCTTAAGACTACAGCTTTTTCTTGTAAATAAATGGCTGTATTAACTAAAACGTCCATTGAAATATGTAGATATCATTGATCTGGAATGAAAATGGTGTACAATTATATCCTAATGGGAACACATTTGAAAACCATACTTGAAGTCAATGGGCACTGCTTGCATTTCATTTATTGACTTCAATAAGCTTATGAACAGTGTACAATTACAAACTAAATTTGAACAGACTTTATTTCGCTATTTTCAATAAATAAGTTAAAAACACTGACATTGATTTTAAAGTCAGAGCATGAGTTATGTTGTTTTTATTTTATCTATTATGGCTTCTGAGCCTGATGAAAAAAAAAAACATAAGTTTAGAAGGAATGGATTTGTTTTACAAAAGCATGAATACCTTCATTTAGGTTAGTTTAATAACTTTTGGGATGGAGTGTTTCCTTTTCTAATGGATTGATTGAAACTGAGCATGTAGGTATATCTTGACATTATCTGAGAATAGTTCAGTGATATTTTATCACCGTAATGGGTCTAAGGTCAAAGGTTATGGTTAAGTTTGTTGTACTACACTGCAATTAAAACACAAAACTGGGGTCTTAAGTGGTCTATTGGTCTAAAGTGCACACCGTTACGGATCATTGCCATCTCACCTTTGTATGAGTGGATTCGAGTCTAGGGTTCAACCAATGTTTGTATGAGAAAGCATGCCAGTAGCTTCTCGTGGGTCGGTGGTTCTTTTGGGGTTTTTTTCCAGGTTCTTCCTCCACCACTTATATTGGTTGCCATGTGTTATACAATGTTAAATAAAACCCCCCAAAACAACATCAATAACAAGTAAACGCTTTTGTTACAAACTTCAAGTCTGTTATAGCTTTTTAATATTCGAGATATGATTTCAACGAGTCTCAACAGAGACAAAACGAGGGAAGAAATGGACAAAAGCAGTCAAGAAAGACAAAAAGAGGGAAGAAAGGTGCAAAAGGAGAGAAGAAAGAGACAAAGGGAGGGAAGAAAGCGACATCTTATGAATTTCCTTTAGATTCTTGTTAGTCAGCCACCTCTGTTTTGTGTTATACTAAACAACAACCAACATGCTTGGTTCAATAAACATCTTATTGTTATATATCAGCTGAATGCAGATAACGTTCTCCATTCATTTGCAAACCTCCATGAAATATCAAAAGAAAAATAAATATAAAGGATCGTCTTAGGAACTACATGACGAACCAAATAACAACTCGATGGTCCAACTTACATCATAGCAACTTCTTTGAGTTGTTTGTTTCTTTGCTGTTGCTTTTTGTTTGCTTTTTTAAAGTTATGCTGCCCGGTAAAGTGGTAATGAAGAGAAAGTCATTTCCAGCGTGTTATACATATAGTTCCAGCGTTCGGTCAACTGTTCTTCCAATACATCTGTTAAAAGTAAAGAATCTTTTATAAATAGGTCCTAAGTACACCTTGCAGCGTACACTATGTAATAAAACATTTAGTTGCATTATTTATATTTTTCATCCTTTGTATGATACATACCGATTGATATCATACTATCCTGCAGTCTCAGCGAGGTCTATGTCTATAATAATTTTAATGTCATAATAAATTTATTTTAAGCAATAATTTGATTGCCTGTCATTCAAATACATAACATTTATCTACATTGAGTAAACGGATTCCTTGGCTGATAAATAAGCTTCCCCCACCCTGATATTACCTTTTCATTAAAACCTGCAAATATCCGAAGCCAATTTTGGCTACACGCATAGATGTACATTTTATATATTTACCAGTATGTCTCGAGGCTGTGGAGCTACCGTCGGCTGAAGGGTTCTTTTGGTGACATGTACATTATATTTTCGAAGCAAATCTTATAGTTGGTGACTTGTAATTCCACGTGGAATAGCGCTACAATCTGTCATGTGGCCATTTTGAATTTCGCTAGATATGGCTATTACCAATTAACGGTATGTGTCAAAGGTGAACGCATTTTTTTCCGGAAAGATTTGAAAGCAGGAAAGTTGCACATTTTAATGAACAGGTGACATCAGACCAGTTCTTATCTGACTAGCGGTTCCCCTGAACACGTTATGTTGTTTTGTGGGCAAAACGCCATTTTGACCACACGATAGGCTACACATGGCCATAGAACACAATTAATTTGACTATATTTTCTCTACATTTGTTTCTCAGTACTGAACTTTCCACTGTGTGACAATCAATACAAATCATATGTTAATCTAAAATACCTTCAAAGATGACTTTACGGTTTAGTTCTTGTCAAGGGTTGACCTGCATTTTTTTTAGAGGCTGATTTGTAAACAAAACACCAGGCAACGGAACAGAGATTTCACTTCCGGATCATCACCACGACCTTATTACTCAATGTGCACTGTCGCCGAAATACACAGAGACAACCACACCATAAGCTCACCTTTTAAAGAATCAACAATTGCCTTTAAATCCTTACCAAGAATGCCAAAATCTGACTCTAGTATCACCACCAAACTTAGACAGGAAAAAGTGATTCAAAATAGACTGGGACTACATTCGTGGGTACTGAACCGGATTTTATTAATTGTGTACTGATTCCTGAAAGGGTCAATGTTTTTGTCAAACTTTTATATTTGCATTTTATTTTGCATGCCACTACTGTTTCAACTTCATACATAAAGTCTTTTGAAATTTACTTGCAAGCAAGACATGTGACAGCTGTCAGAAAGTGTGTAGTGCTGGTGTTCTATAGGGTGCAATTTGAGATCCAATTGTTCTTAAGAAACCAAAACTAAATTTGCTATATCTTCCTTAATTATAGGAATTTTTCAATGCAGTAAAAAACTAAATGTAATACTTGATAAGACCTGTCTGAAAATATTCTTGAAATTAAAAAGTAGTAATATATTAAATTTTAATGGAAATTTAAATAAATATATAAATTTTAAAAACTATTTATTTTACAAAAATTAAATTTTCATACAAGTTATGACATTCAGTTTGACAAATTTAAGGCAGCAAAGTTGATTAATGAATGGTGTTTAAAACAAATGGTAGTTTAGGTCTGTACAACTGATAATATTAATCCCAGGGGTACTGAAGCATGATAGCTCACAGTGATGTTGACAGCAAATTGCAATATGCCTATCCAGATGCATATAGGTGTACATACTAAAGAAACAATGACAGGTGCTATGTTCCACATTTATTGTTTCAGGTACTTGGGCAGTTGTTTGTATAACTAATAGCCCACTCAAATTTAAAGTTTTGATGGGACCACAACCTGTTTTATATCAAATATGCATTCCATTTTAATGCCTATAACTACAAAAGTCAACAATGCAATATGAAAATACAGTTTCAGGAAAGTTCCACCTTACTGAAAAATGATGTGAATCTCTGTCATGAAGATCGAAGCCATGTCTTTGAGATGCTGTATATCAGTGTCCTGATATGAACTCATCTTGGTCACTTATAGCAGCACACTGCACATGTCCTTATGAGATCTTGCTATCACCATTGGACTACTGGAAAGCTTCCAAAATGATCCAACTCTAATACTTTGTTCCAGATACCAGGCTAGACCTGAAAAGATATAACATGTTTCACTTAATTCTAAAAAAAACCAGAGAGATGAAGGCAAATGAAGTTAAAATGTGTTAGATATGGTGATTTCAAAATAAAATTCAGGTTACAAATATGGTTAAAAAAAGGAAAACTTGATAGAGTGACACTCAAAGATGTGAAGAAATGGGCATGTATTAAAGTGACAAATGCATCCTAAAAATAGATGAGGTTTGTACAAGCATATTTAGCCATTTACAGGTTAAATAAGTAATCTGGTAGAGTATGTATCATAAAGTTTAAGGCAATGTTGGAACGGTGAGGTTTGATCATTGGTGCAAACATTGATACATACCAGTATAGTGGAAAGTCAAATGACAATGTACCTAATTAAAATGTATTACTATATGCAATCCTATTCATGAAGGAAAAACAATTTTAGATATTGCGAGTGAATATAGCAAAATGTGGCCACACAGATCAACTATAGGTACCAATAGATCATATATCATCAATAAATGTGAAATTTTCATCCTGAAAACTTGTAGACAAGGATAGATATTTGCATGTGTGGGACATATGCAATGTACTTGGTAACATCACATGTGCAAACATGATTCAAATCATCTGTTTGAACATTTTTAGTCTATTTTTAAGAGTCTTGGCTACCAAGTTATAGTTCAATGATTCAATGGAATCGGATATCAGCTGATGCTGCAATACCGCCCTCTGTCATAGTATTAAATTGAAATGTGTTACCATACAGAGGCATATTCATGATGAAAATAACATCTTGGGATATTTTAAGTTCACACAGTCAAAATTGAGCCTTACAGATAAACTATAGGTATTATGTCAGCCTAACAATGTCAACTTTTGATTCCAAACATTACAAAATATATGCATATTTGTTCATGTCAGCTATGTAACCATATTAGGATCAGTTGTAGAAATTAAATTCAAATAATCTGTTTGAATATTACTTACGTAATCTTCAAAGTGTCAGATAACAAATATTATTAGTCATTAATAATGCATAAAGCAAAATGGATCATGAGAATTCTCATACTATCATCTGGGCCACAATGCCGCACTACATCAATCAACATCTTAAAGAAACTGAATAATAAAATGGAATGCATTCTGTGTTCAACTTACATCATTTTCCTGTTTTCTTACATGCAATGGTAAATATACCTGGGTAAAGTATAGTTTACCCCCTCTGACCTGTATTTCATTCTCTGAAAGCTTAATATGATTTTGTAGAGAACTTGAACAGGTTCTAGTATAAAGTCTTCATCTATGTCTTCTCTCTAAATACCCTATAGCTATGTTTATAAACAATTACTGATAGCTATACAAGCAGATATGTGTTACTCAGGAAGTCACCCCATCATAAACACATAAATTAACTGTTTGGACCCTAAATAAATAGTTTCAATGACCTAAAGGTACAAAGCAAAGTAGAATTTTGTCTTCATGTATTTTAAATGAGGGTCTCATTTTGACTAAAAAAGATATTTTCTCTGATCAAATTTGACAAATATCCATCATTTGTGCTTGTATATGGTGTAGGAGTATATATATGCTGATATATTTTCATATCATTCCAAATAAATATTATATATGTGTATACTTGGTGGAAATTTTTTATTTTTTAAAAGTTTTTTAAATTCCATTTCATTTTTTAAAATTAAAATTATTTTTTATTTTTAATTTCATTTTTATATTTTTAAAGTCAATATACATAACCTATTAAAATTTCATGTGTATGTCATTGATAATAAAATTTTTACATCAGTTTCAAGTTTTTACTGACAGGCCATAGAACACAATTAATTTGACTATATTGTCTCTACAATTGTTTCTCAGTACTGAACTTTCCACTGTGTGACAATCAATACAAATCATATGTTAATTTAAAATACCTTCAAAGATGACTTTACGGTTTAGTTCTTGTCAAGGGTTGACCTGCATTTTTTTTAGAGGCTGATTTGTAAACAAAACACCAGGCAACGGAACAGAGATTTCACTTCCGGATCATCACCACGACCTTATTACTCAATGTGCACTGTCGCCGAAATACACAAAGACAACCTCACCATAAGCTCACATTTTAAAGAATAAACAATTGCTTTTAAATTCTTACCAAGAATGCCAAAATCTGACTCTAGTATCACCACCAAACTTAGACAGGAAAAAGTGATTTAAAATAGACTGGGACTACATTCGTGGGTGGGTACTGAACCGGATTTTATTAATTGTGTACTGATTCCACATGGCAGACAGTATAAATGGTGCAGGAAGAAAATGGAAAAACTCCGGTTGGAACCACCCTTCCACGAGAAGCATTATGCAGCTGTCTCGCATGCTTGCATTGGCTGAATATATGCGGACAGAGGTGAGAAAGCAACGATCGGTAAAGGCGTGCGCTTTAGACCAATCGGTCACCTCTAACCACCAGAGACCACTGACGTTTCTTCTTTTACCAATACATAATTCAAAATTAGGGCTAGAATCCTATTCTGGTGAATGAAATCATTCGTTTACTGAGATCTTAGTCTCCCTCCAGGTTCACAGAGATGTCCAAAGACAGGGACGCCTCAACTTAGTACAAATTTCTCAAAAAGTTGCCAGCAAATATTTAAATGTCGTTTGCCGTACACCCTTTAAGTCGTAATAAGTTTTCTCACAATCAAAGCTAAATGAAGCAAGGAAACAAACATAAGTAAACCACATCTTCATAACTGGATCCAGACAGTCTTACCTAAATAATAAAATATTAATGATAATATAATATTATAATTATTGATTGCGTTCAAAACAAAGGATTGTGACCTATAGTATGGAAGCCTTGTGATGACGATTCCTTTCTCGCTTCTTGCATCTATTGAAAAGACTGGTTCCCAATTCAACGTAATATTCTGACGACTTCTGGATAACTATATTGTCAAATTCTTCAATTCTTTCCTGGAACTTTTAAAGTACATTGTTTACCTTTATCGCCCTCATTATCAAGGTTGAGCATTAAAGCCATCAGCATCTTTGCTACATAACGGTCAAAATGTGGCAAAATATCCGTCTTTATTGAATGTATGTTCCTTCTGCCGGTAGTCGTAATTGTTTCATGTTTTCTCCAATATTCTGACATTTCTTATTATAGAATAGAATTTGAAAAGCTTCCATCATCCATATGTATGTGTGTGTATGTATGTATGTATGTATGTATGTATGTATGTATGTATGTATGTATGTATGTATGTATGTATGTATGTATGTATGTATGTATGTATGCATGCATGCATGCACGCACGCACGTAGGTACGTACATATGTATGTTTGTTAAAGCGCAACCGCCTCGCCATTGCGTTGGAGTTATGCCGACAATAGAATTAGGGTTAAAAAGATGTGTCGCCCTAATGTTTGCTATCATCCTGTACATTACCTCACTAATTCACATAAAGAATTTCATGCAAATATTATGATATGACCTGTAACATGCATTTGAAAATTTTTATGCAAGAAGTGTATCATTTTAGTAAGTATTGTTACATAAATATTGCACAGTGTGTTATGTTTATGTTTTTCTCCTCCGATCATTAATGATTAACCGTTTAGGCGAATTGGGTGTATTTGGTTCATGAGGTCGTTGACATGCACGAATCCTTTTTGAAATTTGACCTCTTTTTAACCAACAAAATAGAGATGGAAATTCATTTTGCGCCTTCAGTGAATCTTAATAGAGTTTTAATTGCGGCATTATAATTGCTTTTTTTGGGAGGTCGGGTGGGGTTGTGGATTGAGAGGAAAATCGAGTGATGATAGAAGATTTGAAAGTGATCTTGGAACACTAAAAAGGTTTTCGAGAAAATTATTGTATGGCAAGCCATTGGGGTCATAAATTAGAAACTCGTTCCGATCTCGATGCTCGTGCAAGCCAATCGCAGGATAATTTTTGATCTCAAGTACTCTAGTTCCCTATACAATACACACTAATATATATATATATATATATATATATATATATATATATATATATATATATATATATATATATATATATATATACACACATGGCATAGTAAATATTAAATGCGTTGAATTTAATAGTACCTATGTTAAACATGGTTGTTCGTCCATTCTAAGATATTCACGTAACAGGCGTTGACTCAGATTATTATAAACAGACCGTAAAAAGTCATATAACCCAACTTTTAAAAATCTTAGAATATAACATATTTACATTGAAGAAGATGTAAGGATCATAATAAGCAATAATGTTTACATTGTGGCTTTTATCTTTATTTTAATTTCAATGTTTCCATGAACAAATGTTTTGGAGTCTTGGGCATTCTTTTCTAGTACACCTTCGAGATAAGGAAATATTCTTTGCAACACATTTGGCTGTTATAAGGATAATAGGAAATGAGCAAGTTAAGATTATCGTTTGGTACACTTTGTTTCATACCGAGGGTGGGGGAGGGGTAAAGAGGGAGCACCTTCTCTTAACGATGCTTTCTTTTTCAGTATGAGCGCGTTTGGAACTAAGATGTTAACTAGCGATCTTCGGAAGATAATAACAATGAAAATTATAATATTTTTCCACATGTAACGTGTTGCCGTTTGTTTCAAATTGTATGTAATGCATATAGGCCCGTGTGTTATATAGTTTTTGATCCTATTCCAGGATTTACTACTACTAATACTAGTACTATAATACTTTGTGAAAAATAAAGAGCTTTCTACCCCTCCCCGTCCTATCAAATATTTATCCTTGCTAAAGTTGTTGTTGTTGTTGTTAATAATAATAATAATAATAATAATAATAATAATAATAATAATAATAATAATAATAATAATAATAATAATGATGATGATGATGATGATGATGATGATGATGATGATGATGATGATGATGATGATGATGATGATGATGACTGAAGTTAATTAGGTCCTGTCTTTAAAATTCTTCAAAAATGTGCATATATATTGGTGGCCAGATTGACGTGATCATCGAGCGGCCCTATTACTAAATACCCTTTCCCTACCTCGTGGACGAGGTACTAACATGAGCCTATGTATATCAATGAAGCAGCCTGGTGGGAATCACACACGGCGCTCTTCTTTCTTTTTTTTTTTTTTGTGCCTAATATCAGCCATTTTCATCATGTTTCTTGAATATAATGAAAAAATTTGAGTAGCCCTTTTATTTAATACCGGAGTTATCGCAAATCATTGTACGAATAGTGGTAAAATCTCGTTTACCTTTCTTAACCGATATTTTCGTTTTGATCGTCCACCATATTAGTTAAAATAATGACCACTTCCGTTCTCAGCCTGGTTTCTGTACCATATAAGGACATTAAGGCCTTATTTGGAAATGTGAACAGATCGTAGAAGTATGGCCCAGTTTAAGTCGGAAATCTTTCGCATTAAAAGTAAATACAGTTTACCGGTGAATTTGAAATTTCACCAAGAAGCCATTATTTTCTCAGCAAAAAGTGTTTCCCGCAATTAATGCAAGTATCCTTTCTCCGTCTTCGCGCGTTGTCATTCAACATTTCATACCATAGATTAGAATATCCCAATATGGTCTGGACAGCCTTATGTAAAAAAGGGTTCACGGCGAGTCTCACGTTGTCTGTCATGGTGGACACGGTGATATAAGCGTAACTATGCCAATTTATTTAATTGTGTAAGGGCTTATTAAATTTAAAATAAGCCAAACTGATTATACTTATGTAGCAGATTTCTAAACTATTTTTCTGACTTTAGTAATGATTTTTTTTTCTTCATTGCATTATATGGGATCAGTGAGTTCCCTCAACCACAACAAAGTTGAGGCCTCGGCATCGTAGCTACAGGCCACCCCAGAATGAAAAGAATCTGCTTCAAGAGGGATCTGTGTGAATGGTGTGTCTTTTCTTGACAATGAACCAACCCGAAGTTGATCCTGCCCGGGGTATGACAGATAACCGTTCTATTCATCTGTACATGCCATTTCTAACATTCATTGCCCTCACACACCGCCTGGAGAATTTTCATGAATTTTTGTAGAAATGAAAATTGTACAGATTAGCAATGCAATTTTACATTTTCGTCTGGCCCATATATGTATGTATGTATGTATGTATGTATGTATGTATGTATGTATGTATGTATGTATGTATGTATGTATGTATGTATGTATGTATGTATGTATGTATGTATGTATGTATGTATGTATGTGATTTCATTGCTTACAGTGCACCCCAAAACACGTACACGGAATACTCACCCTTTTAAGAGCGTAATGCAAAGCCCAAGCAAACAATTCCCTGTTCTATTTCTTTAAAAGGCTACACTAGTCAATCGTACAATCGTAAGCGAAGAATAAGTTATTATCATTTAGCATGTACGAGCAAATATTGACATGTAATAAGTTTTCAACAGTGCCAATTATTTTTCTTCCTACTTCTATATCGTGGGGTCAATTAGATCGCTTTTGATACAAATCACGATCAATTGTAATACAAGTAATCTGAATAGTAACGTGCAAAACATAAAAAGACACATAAAAGAAAGCAATAAAAGGAAACTTTCAGCGCTACATTATACAAAAAGACAAAATACTGGACTTAAACTGAGCCTGTCCCGGACTGTACCTGATCTCGTCAGGTATATTATCTGTACGCAAAAAAAGATAAATTCCAAAACTAGAACGCATAATTCTGATGTAATCTTTATCATAACTCCAACCACCATCCGAATAGAGAAGGCAGACCACTACCACAAAACTGTTTCTCATAATGAGAATTACTTTTCCATGTTGCTTCCAAATTAAATTTGTTTACTACGGCATTTTTTTCTCGAATGCTGACATGGAGAGGCAACTTCTCGCCCCCATTCGCCACTCATTGTGGTGAACCCGACCAACACTTAGATTCAACAGGAGCACGATGGGGTGTCCGTGTAAAGCATAACTTCCGGTTGAGGTTTTGTACAGCAAATCCTACCGTAACATTTTTTGTGGTCCCAGTGACGCAGGAAAGAACCCAACTCGTTCTAGATCACGTTTTATTGATCGAGTCAACCGGAAAAATTGGGCACCATTGAGCGTGCTACGGTCATATGAAACGATGGTCGAGGCAAATCAAATCCTCTGCCGCGTTAAAGAGACGATGGAGCTGGAAAGAACTCTGAAAAGTTGAATTTGGCATATCATTCTATCTCCATATGGACAAAATACTGGAATGGAATAAGGTCGACTTGTTCCAGTTGACCAAAAAAGCCTGGTTCAAAAGGGAAAGATCGTTTATACCCTTGTCGAAAGATAAACTTACCATGTAGTTTTAGAAAATGTCAAGATATTTTGCCGTCGCTGTTGACCTCGAGGTCAACCAGAAAATAGAAACGAAGCAGCAGATAATCTTCGTAAAATCTCATGGCTTGATATTCAGACAGAACTTGAAAACATTGTTCATTGTTATTGTAATGGGATTTAACACCATTTTTCAGCTCAAAATAGGCTATCCCTGGCTGAGAGTATATTTGGTGGAAGAAGAACGCGGGAAGAACCACCAGCCCACAAAATGCTACTGGCAAGCATTTTCTCGTACCCACATAAACCAAGCAAGAGACTTGAACCCACAGAGAGATGAGATGGCAGTGATCTGGAACGGTGAGCACTTTAGACCACTTAGTCACCGTTGTTCCTTCTAAACCAAATCGAAAAAAAGTGACCCCAAGATGTGTCTATAGACACCAAAGTATGCGCTGCTTAAGCCTAAACTGACCGCACATTTGTCCTTTATTTCGAAGTTTTAATCATTTTGCCCTTGGCGTGGCTATGAACTAGTCGATCCGGCTGAGGTTTAGGACTTGTCTTAGATGCCATTTGACTTTGGATACTGGAAACCAGAATTCTGCCTGCGAACCATCTCCACCATGCTCGTCAAGTAAGGACTAAAATTTCCGCCTTTTTCCAATCACCCGTCATGGAAGGGGAGGTCGAGACGGAATGGGATAGGATACTTGAATCCTAAGTCTCTCTGAAATAGTCTGAATCACTCATATGATTCTTAGAAAACAGGTCGATCCATATGGTGAACAAATAAAGGAATCTGGCACCACCAAGCAGGTTGTATATGCGAGGGAAGGGTAGAAAAGGAGTTTACTTTCTCTATATTAAAATGACCCAGGAATTTAGATGCCTGTTGTGCCTTTGTCAAAATTGTTGCCCTCGAGCGGTATTCACTCTCTAATCATTTTGCCAATTATGGTCTCTTCCCTGCATTTGGTTAGGCCTAAAATGATGTACTGGTGTCAAGGTAAGTGTAAAGAGTTGTTCAAGTGATGCCCGATTGCAAACATCCTAAATCCTTTCCGCCAAAAAGCCATGGCACGCCAAAAGGTACCGGCCGAAGGATGCGGATAAAGGGCAAACGAGAACCTCATCTAATGAGATCCTGGTTAAATAAAGCAGTCAGGGTGTTAAGTGTGTTGGTAATGTGGACAGCTAATTCTAATGCGATCAGTCTAAAAGATGCTTGCGAAGCCAAATCTCGCATATAAGTAATGACGTTGTTTTGTAATAACTTCATGGTGGCATGCTAGACATTTGTCTACCTTTACAACTGCCGATTTTTCATACTGACTACCTCAATGTTTCTATCCAAGACCGGTGGCTCATTGACAATCTCGGCGAATGTGTGTGGTACTAGCAATTACAGATCTACTCTAGTCGCAGACTTTCACAAAAGAATGCCTTGAAAACTCCTGGATCCCGTATTGTACATGCCTGATCAAAGATTTACCTGACGTTAAATGATAGTAAAAAGATGAAAGGATGGCTGTTCATTGTTTTCTTCCAAATCCACTGAAACCATGTCATAAGCCTGGCTTGCAGTTGATCGAGCTGGGTACTCCAAAATAGGCCTAACAATGTGTATTTCCTTAATGAATGCTATTCAAATTGTATTACATCAATACCACTGTAGAAGTGGAGTACAGCAATTCATCAAGGCTATCCATGCACTTACTATGAGGTTCGTCTTCGTCTGGCATTCTGTCAACATTATGTAAAACATTCAAGTGGACAGAGTCCAGACCGTCCATCATCCCTGTGTCCAGTTTGGTACTTCCCCAAACAATAACCATAACGATTTGAGCCAGTGGTTGGACTGATCACGGAACAAGTACCACAGTTTGCCCTGCTGGCATAAATTGCCAATGTGTTATCTGTTTGGCAATCTGCTGGAGGCTGAATTGGTTGTGGCAAAATGGTTGAAATGGCTATTCAGATCCGTATAGCTCATATACCCCCCAAAGCTCTATATACCAAGATATGATTGTATACAGCACTGCTCGCCAAAGTAGTTTCAGGTTCTGCCTTATATACTAGTCACGACTTTTACAATCCATGTGAAGACAATGTGGATGGCAATTCCATCAACCAATTTTCATTCATCAGCTCCAATGTAATGGCTGCTGTGGACAATGATGATGTCCTCAGTTGCCAAGTCAGTACATCACAGTCCACCTCTTTGCTATGACTCTCTTTGCAGACATGAATTCGGTCTTCCATAAAAAAGCTGAATTTTTTGAAAAGGGGAATTTGTGGGTCTTTCCCCAATGGGGTCTTGAGGGGTAGCGACGCCCGATGTGGGCGTCCAGGAAGCTAAAAGGTCCCAGCCAAAAAATTGATGCTGGCACAACTTATGATCATAATAAAAAACAAAATAATCATTTGAAGCACTAATAAACTTATCTAAAATAGTCAACCTGACTTGAACAATTTCACAATATTTATGGCACATGAATTTGTTCTCCAATACTACTGCTGCTGAAATTATTTCATGTGCATGTCAGTGTTCACATCGTAATTAAGTCGCAATTATTTATCAATTTCTATAGCAAACATATACTTTTCTTTTTTCATAACATATCTGTAAAATAAACCAAGCACATCAACTATATACAAATAATCCCATACATTCAAATCTTTTTTTCCACTGGACAGAACATGTTGATATGCCAGCCGAAACCTTTTTGTGGCTTTAGCAAAGATTTCTTTAGTCTTACTTTTTGTCACCACTGAATTTTTTTGCTCACTGTACAAATCACTGTGCAAACATTTTTTCTTTTCTTCTGAAAGAGAGCCTTTTCTTTTCAAGGTAGTGCTTGCATTAGCAAAATGCAGTACCCATATTCTGACAGAAGTCTGCATCTGTTTTCTCATGCAAGAAATCTTACTTCTTATAGCAATTAACTTCTATTTTCCAGATGCCTTCTGAAATTTAATTTCTCCGTATGCAACTTCTTTGACTGGTGCTGTTCCAAATAAATTACTGTCAACTTTTCACTCCAGTCATTCCAATTTCCATGTTTTTTAAACCTTTATCTAAGCTTTTCATGTCATAGTCTCTCTCAATAACTCGCAGTGCCATGTTTGCAAGCATGCTTTCAGTTTCCTATACACAAAGATTCATTGGATAAATTTAAACTTTTGGCCAATCAGAATACTCTTTACAAAAGTCTTTTAATTACTAATAAATGGAACAAATACTTTACAAGGGTCGCTGTGGAATGGGACCGGACAGACTGTTTTTTTTTTAAAATAAGAAAAACGGATCAGAAAGATATAAAAAACGGACTATATCAAAAAATCTAATTCAAGTTAGAAGAGGAATTCTGCTTTAAAACGGAGAAAAATCATGTCCGTCTTTGCTCCCCAGATCTTGTCACATTACTTTTGACCATACAATTTCCAACCATAATGCACAAAATTTCAAGAAATAACACATTTCTTAATAAGCAAAGAAATTCCAACCATCTGCACGAAAATAAGGAACAATGGGCACTAATGTATACAATGTTAGATTACATGGTCAGACATGAATATCTAACTAGCTAAAAAGAATTTCCTGAAGAAAAAAAAAAACATTTCTTTCTTTTAACGGTGGAGGTTGAAACCATCTGTGAGATTCTTTAGTGACATTTTCAAGTTAGGGTTCTGTGAAAATATTGGATATTGAATTGACACCATTTTTGCACAAGACCAAGATGGCAACATAACAAGTCTTATGGTGGAAACTTGTTGCTGATATGGTTTTCCCCTTTAGAGAAGCTAAAACAACAACACTATGAACTACAACAAGAAGACTTTGAAGAATAATGCCATCATGGTAATATGGAATATCAGACTGGCACTATGTCTATTTAGTACCAACAAGATATCATATGAAATCTTTTAGTGAAAGCACTATACTGATATGTCCAGCCATCTTTCAAGATGGCCATTGCAGCAGACATATTAGAAGTTGTATTAGCATTTTAATTTATGGCCAACTAGACAAAATAAGAAGTCTTCTGTGAAAGCCCCATGCTGACATGACCATTTACTCAGGAAAAATAGTGATAGTTTTCAAAATGGCCATTGGTAGGCACAGTTAATGCCTGAATGTCTCCATAAGTGTGTGAAAGTGAATTAGATTTTTAATGTAGCTTTAACAAGTGCTATGATGTCTGCAGTGTGGAAATTTGTAATGATGTCTGGCATTGGGCATTGTGCCGCAGACACATAGCATCATATTCCACCTAGTTTTATGATTTTGAAATCAGGCTGACCAGTGCTAACACAAACATCTTAATGCTGAACACCAAGCAAGGTAGCTGCAAGTATCATTTTTGTAATTTTTTTGTATGACTTAGTCATTGTTCAAACCTGCTACCTTCTGCATGCCTGGCAGATGATGTATTAATGATGAGATAACTATGTTTACACATTAAAATTTATAGTTTCACAGATTAAGAACTGCCTCCTACATCTATGTAAAACTGATATTTTATGACATCCTTGTAAGCTAACGATAGAACTTTATCTTGAATGATTGCAAAAGTATATTGAGGTAAGTTTTGGGAAAATGAGAAATGCTGACATATAGATTCTACAAAGTTGGACCATATCAATTTATTATTGGTAGAAGCATTCAATGAAGCCTTTTATTAAATCTCACGGAGGCATACAAGTGAGAGACTGAATGAGATTAGCATCAATGATGTTTGTTCATATTACAAGTGCACATGGCTTTCAAGGGGAGATAATAACAACTAGGAGGACAAGTACAACATCAAATTTTATCTCTTTAGCACAGGTGTATCAATCAATGACACAGAATGCATTCTACCCATAAACATCGAGCGTTTTATATCTGCTCCATTCTCTTCATGACCTTGTTCAGCAAAATAGACATCTGCTACCGTATTTTGGTTAATGAGGTAACCACTAGGATTAGATCCAGTAACTAAATGCTTCTTTCTCTTTGACTGATAGGACTGAATATTTGACACAGGCATATGATAACTGCCTTGCATATGTCCCTCAAAGAAAGGTTTGCTGTAGTTCCCATTACAATTATCAAGTCGGACTGAAGTGGGTGCAATGAAATTCCATTTATCTGCTGAACATCTTGTTCCATTTTTATCAGAGTCAGTTTGGAAAGCATGACTTTGATCAGATACACTCCTGATCCTTTCTGAATGATACAATGAAACATCCGAATTTTGAGTCATAGTATTTTCCACACTATTCAAGTTTGCTTCAGTGTTCATTTCATAATTAAAGTTATTTGTCAACCATGCTGACTGAGTTTGCTCAGACTGTGTCCAAGTTCTTTTTCTTCTGTAAGGCTTGACCGCTGGCTGAGTCATGAAAATCAGATTTTCACCACTACTAGATGCTTGGAATGAAAAAGAAGAGCCAGTAAATGTGGTATCAGACTGACCAGTCAAGCAGTCACCCATCTGTCCAGTCCAAGGTTGAAGATTTAACTTGTTAATTGCTGCCTTTTGTCCTCCATCAGCAATCCCCAATTGTCTTGATTTCTTTATCTGTCTTCCAAAGTACTGCCTGAAGAAAGAAAATAATAAAATAACACCAAATGTGAATGTTTTCATTGCACAGGGTTGTGTTCTTATTTATATTCCCTGAATAAAAATGTCAAAATTTTAATCTCTAGATGAAAGTTAAGTTCAGAACACCATAATAAGCTTCAAACAAGCTCTAAAATGTGTGGCCTTTACTCAAAAGTTACAAGACTGAGTAAGCATGAATTGTCTCAGTTACATAAAAATTCATGCTAAATTTGATGAGAACCTAATGAGGGGTTTAGGCAATATAAATGGTGACAAAACTTGAACCAAACCGCAACAAAAATTTTATATTACTGTCATTGACCACAAGTTGAAGTGGTCATGTGATAGGATTTATTTTCTATCAAGTAAATCTATCAATGGATTTAGGAAATATGCAAATGAACAACTTAATCGAAACCATAACATAATGATGACAATGCTACTGATGAAATAGTGGTCGATTTGTTTCCCACTTTTGTGAACTTGATAAAAATGAAAATATATCTACTGAATATGCTCATAATTTGGCTAAAAAACCTTGTTTATTTCTGCTCTTTACAAACTTAAACAAATATATGTAAAGGATAATGTCAGCTTTCGGACCCTTAAAATTGTTCAGGTTTTGTTGAATAGGCGATTTGAAATAGTACACTGAAGTCACTGAAATTTGGCAGGTAAAAAGAAAAAACAAAAGTGAATGGTGATGGATTATCCAACTGTGATTCTGTCTTTACTAAAGTGATTATGTGTAAGGTCCAGCCAAATGCTAACATGGCAAATAATAATAATAATAATAATAATAATAATAATAATAATAATAATAATAATAATAATAATAATAAAACTTTAGTTAAAAAGGGTAATTTAATTAGTTACATAAAAGAACTAATCTACCTTGTGATCCTATAAGATATAATAAAGGATTGAATGACCATGGTTGAGTATTTATTGATGTGTAAATTTTGCCTAATCACTCACAAATTGAAGGACTCTATAAAAACTTATGAGTGATTAGGAAAAGTTTACACATCGATAAATACCCAAACAAGGTCATTTATTCTTAATAATTCCAATTTACTTCTTTTCTAACATGAGATCAGCAAATTTAATCAACAAAACATTCACTTTTATGTACATCAAAGTTTTCTTTCATTAGCTGTTAACTTCAATAGAATACATAACCATATCTTTTTTGTTAGCCAAGAATCATAGATTCTTTATACAATGATATGGGGTAGAAAGTCATAGCGGGTCATACCAGTGATACATTATTATGATCATTATTTTAATATATAAAAAAACTATAAAAAAATGGTTGTGGCAGTTAAACCAAGAACACTCATTATTTTTAAAATTACACTTGTGTATGGCACATGCTGTTATAGCAACATCGTTCTTACATTCTACTCATTTCAATCTTTCAAAACCAAAATTGTGTCCATTTTTAATGAGATCCCTAGGTTGACACATGACCCTGACCTTTAATAAATATTGCTGTAACTTGCTATCGAGGTAAGATGCAAAACTTTTGGAAGATTGGCTTCTAAAGCCATATTCTTTCTTTGGAAGTTCTGTACAATTGCATTGTTTAAACTTCTAATGGTCGATTTTAATCTGTGGTCTGAAATGGGTCAAAAAGACAAAAAAGTTGGATACAAATCAAATTCAAAAAGGTCTTATACAAATCAAACAGTTAAAAGTTCCAATGCAAATCAATGGTCAAAAAGGTGTGATACAGATCAATGATCAGAAAGGTTTTATACATATCAATGGTCAGAAAGGTCTGATACAAATCAATGGTCAGAAAGGTTTGATACAGATCAATGATCAGAAAGGTCTGATACAGATCAAATGTCAAAAATGTCTGATACAAATCAATGGTCAAAAAAGTTCTGATACAGATCAATGGTCATACAAATCAATGGTCAAAAGGTATGATACAAATCAATGGTCAAAAAGGTATGATACAAATCAATGGTCAAAAAAGTCTGATACAAATCAATGGTCAAAAAGGTATGATACAAATCAATGGTCAAAAGGTCTGATACAAATCAATGGTCAAAAAGGTATGATACAAATCAATGGTCAAAAAGGTATGATACAAATCAATGGTCAAAAAGGTCTGACAAATCAATGGTCAAAAAGGTCTGATACAAATCAATGGTCAAAAAGGTCTGATACAAATCAATGGTCAAAAAGGTCTGACACAAATCAATGGTCAGAAAGGTCTGACACAAATCAATGGTCAAAAAGGTCTGAACAAATCAATGGTCAAAAAGGTCTGATACAAATCAATGATCAAAAAGGTCCGACACAAATCAATGATCATAAATGTCTGATACAAATAAATGGTCAAAAAGGTCAGATATAAAATCCTCAAATCATCTAGAATTCTGGGTTTGTATAATACATATATCCTGTACTTCCCCATTTTGACCTCCACCCCAAAATTTTAGTCTCTGAGAAGGATCCAATTGGTAAGGACATCCTGTGGTATAAATGTCTGTTTGATATGGGGCATTTATCACTCCATGCAAGGAAAGTATATGAATGTACAAGGCAATTTGGTTAGATCTTTATAGATATCACGCTATGGCCCAGATTTTGAAACCAATGTAAGCTACAGATATACATGTTATTTTGCAGACATTGTATATACATGGTTAAAGTGTGATGATATCACTAGCCCCTCTCCCAAATTCCATCCATCTCAAAGTCCTTCAATTTTAGCACAATCTATACCCTGAGGATTATTTTTGATCCAAGTTTCATATGTCTAGCCTTGACAATGGGGTTTAAGGACATTATATGCACCATAGGTCTGTACTTAAAAACAATATCCAAACGTAAATTACAGCTGTGGGGATAATAAGGTTATTTACATATGCTTAGCAACATTCTTATGTACAAAGTTGGTTTTCATAACCATGTTAACCGACCAACTCTAGTGGTCACTTGCCTATGCAGACCAATCACATTTCAACTCTGTCCATGTGCGTTTGAGTCTTGGCTTGACCAATGCAGGTATGTAAGAAAGCTTTCTAATAACTTCCCATGGCTTGGTACTTTTCCTTGGGGTATTCCTGAGCTCTTTCTCCATAAAGATTATTTGCTGCCATGTATGATCCATCATGTGTTAAAAATGGTATACCCCACCCCAATAATTAATTCAGGACACAAAGCAGACAGAAGAATGCACCAAAGAGAGGATATATAGGAGCATGGACAGAACAAAGCAAATTGAGAGGCCCCCAATGGAAGCATACAAATCATACTTACTTGGACTGCAGTCGTCTCCCTTGGTTCCAGACTCCACCAAATGAAGGCAACCATTGTGCAGAAGTTTCTGCATTGTGATCAAACTTAGCACCAACTCGAGTGGAAGGAAGACGTTTCTTCTTCTCACGTTGCACTACAAGGAAATAACAACCAAAAATGCTTGTATAAGTTACTCATTTATCACATTAATAATCAAGACTTTCGTCAAAACTTTTAAAAAGAAAAGCAAAATATCAGCTGATAAATTTGAAAACTTCTGACTCAAAGTATAAAATCAAACAAATTGTTCAAAATTTGATATCCAATGATGAAAAAGTTGCCTACCCTTAAAATCCAGGCAATGTTAAAACTGTGTTACAGAAAACAATTTGTGACCTTTGAAATATTATAGTTTTACTCAGAAACAAAAAAGCTATTTGGGCATGGGCATCTTGAAAAAATTTGACACTTAAAATACATTATAAAGTTACAATTAAGTACAATGTACCCTTTATCAATACACCACTCTCCTGATAACTCACACAAAATGGGGTACAAAAAAACACCGACTGTCCAAAGCAAGGACACAAATTACTGAGGGACCTCTGAAAAATTAAGGGATGGACAATGATATTGAAAAGTGAGTGAAGGGGTAGGTGGTTAAACATTCATAGTATTGGGAAACGTTTTCAATAACTAGTGTTTGTAAAGGAACTTCTTAACTTTTCTGTGTAAATTACTTTTATTTTCAAAATATACAATTACTAAAAGATCATTTAAAACCTTACTCCGAATGGTTTCAACATGCATCATGTTTCAACCAGCAAAAAGATTGTGCATCACATTACTGCATTTTGCCTGCAACTATAGATATATTCAAGTGTTGCTATAAATTCATAATAAAACAAGATTCTTTATTTTTTAAAAAGTGATTTTTATTTAGAAAAACAATAACATCTAAACTGTTATATTAGGAAAATACTGGTGCTGTTAATTCTTTGCAAGTTGCAGTAATATTGCTGCTCATGCTTCAGCAAACTGCAAAGTGCCAATTCATGAATTTTAAGGTGTAAACTTTGGAATTTGCTTTTTGAGAATGAATCTGAAACTAAGCATTCAATGTCATTAGTACACCTTTTGCTTGGTTGTTTCTTCTGATTACATCCGAGTATAAATGAGTATGAAAAACCACAGATTAGACACTTTAATCATGTTACGTGTTTAAAGTATTCTCAGCATTTGATTAATCAAATAAAATGAGTCTTTATCAAGACTACTAGCTCTCAAGCAGGTAGGATTTTCATGACTTTTTATTCTACTGCTTTTATTTTCAAGTTAATACAAAAAGACTAATTAACATGACAACACAATGCAGGGAAACTTTTACTGATTACAACAATAGGACTGACACTTCTAAAGGTCAGAGATCAAAACATGGTCAGTACTTAATTAGGTTCTCATGGAAATGCAAGTTGGCATGGCTTGTGATGATTAATAGACACTTTCATGTTTGAATACATGAAGGCATATCATATTTATGATAACACTGAAATGAATTTTTAAAACAAATGAATTTTACCTGACAAGACTTATTGCATTGGTGTTTATTAAAGTAGCAGAACATTACTTGCACCAGACAGGTTATTGCTAGTAAATAAAACATACCACTCTCAATTATGAGACCCTGATTGCAAGTGTATTGACAAAGCGGAGTGCAGGAGTAATTCAACAACAAAAATGTCAAAATACCTAAAATGGGGTGGGAAAGATTTGAAGTTTTAGCTAACTAAAGCAATGAGATGTAGTTTAGTATATTAATCAACATATTTTCTAATAAATGTAAATATTTTTTCAAACCCCCGAGTCTGATCAATATCTCAATATATCTAATATGGGGTGGGAAATATCAGAGAAAACTCGACTATCTGCCAAGTGAATTGTTACTTTTATGGCAACTAACCTTATAAAAACTAACTTTATTTGTTGTTTTCACATCTGTTTCAATGAACAAACTTTGAATGGCAAATGTGTTATTCTATATTATTTCAATGTTTGATTTTTTTTTTAAAATCTAATGTTGAAAACTTTTAGATTTTAAGTTTTAGCTAACTAAAGCAATGAGATTCAGAGATGATTCACCAATACAAGGTATGATCATGTGATTTGAAATTTTAGAATGTTATGCTTAGTAATATATTTATATAAACAAAAATACAATGAAGTAGGTATCTCAGTTTTGAGTTTGCATTAATTTTTGTTCTTGTCCTACGTTTATGTTAATGCACCACCTGTAGAATATTTTCGTCAGTTGTAGCTGTAAGACACATCCTCTGCTTGTGTGGACATGGGCAATTTTGAGTCAAAAACTAAATTTTACAGGCCCTGTTCATTCACCTATATTGTTAGCTATTTTCAAATGTTTTATATCTAGTACTTTCAAGAATAAAAAAAATGGAACCCTCTCTTGACCCGCTTTATAAACAGTTTCAATATTTGTCTGGGCATGAGAATTGAGTGAGTGATGTATAAACTATTTAAATTACTCCTTGGATATCTAGATTTAGTTTAGTGTATTTATAAACATATTTTCTAATAAATTTTAATATTTTTACAAACCATAAATATGATCAATGATCACATATCTCACTTCTGTGGAGAATTTAGTGTTCTCCAGCAGCAAATGTCAACATTATCATGATGGAAGCTTTTACAATTCTTTATCTTGACATCTTAATTGAACTTTTTATTGCTGCTATCTAGCCAGTATTGTGTTGACATACTGTTCAACTACAATAAAACCACACACACATACAGTAACAGGGTATAAAAGGCAAAACAATAAAACAGAATATTTATTTGGCTAGAAATCAATTTGTTTTTCTGTTTTTATATTTAAAATCATTGTTCTTAAAAGTACTTCAGAAATTATTATTAGTGTCGACTCACAGAAACCTCTATAGTTAAAACCAAACATGAGAAACATGCAGTGCACTCATCTAATTCTTATACTGATAAACATGTACAAAACATAGTTAGCCTGTTGATGGAAACCTTTAAAAGTCATTGCAATTTTTATTACTATATCTCTCACATCCAGACCCTGTGTACCCCGCACCCCTAAGATGTGTTCTGTTGTAAAATATGAAGTCAACAAATATCCCTACATTTTTTCATTCTTTGATGTCTATCTAGTTCTCTGCTGGTTCTAGCAATATCCAAAATCATAAAAGATGACAAAAATTTAGGATGGTAACAAATATCTATTTTGAAATTATTGTATCTAGTAATAAAAACATTTAAATTTGTGATAGTCAGATGCAATGTAAAGCATTTGAGGGCCATTAGTGTAACATAGTTTTGAGATTAAAGTTAAACAATCAGTTAGGGAGATTTATTTTGAGGTTAATTTACAACAAAAGAGACCATCTTTATGCAAACAATTTTAATTTAATTAATTTACAGTTAGCTTGGAAAGAAAATTAACTTCGAAAACATGGGTAGATATTATAATAAATGCTGGTATATAAGAAGTGTATACTTAAGTTACATGTGAGCAAGATCTGGAATGGAAAATTCCATGGTGCAGATCATTTCAAGTCAACTGGATGTTCAAACACATTAGGTAGCGCTCACCAGTTATTATGTTCTTTTGAGAGAGTGATGTAAGTAAGGTGAAGTTGTTTGCATTTTAAACATGCATAGTGAAAAGAATGTTGGCATACCTATATGCTACTTTCATGTAATGTGACTGAAATTTCTTTGGATATTGTACTTTAGGAAATTTTAAATGATCTTAGGACACTGCTAACTAAAATGACTGCTCCCTTGTGCTCCAAAAAAATCAACCTGAATTTGTCTAAAGTACACTATTCTTGGCAGCTATTAATATATGGAAAATGAATTTTGCCAAACTAGACAATACCAGCTTCTAAAAGTGCAATGAATGAATTACCAAATACATAAAATGTAAAAAAAGTTATCGGCTCTAATTTTTACAATTTACCTCTGAAGTTCGAGAAGTGAAAATGAGCAAGTAGAGCTAGCAGTTTTTTGAAAGGTGCAAATCTGGAGTAAGGCCAAGCTGTATACTCTCTAACCCATATTACACCCAGCAATCATACAAAGGGAATTAAAGGTTCTTTGTATAATACCTAAGATATACAAAGTCTCTTTTAAAAAGCCAGTTTAACTAGTGAGGAAACCCGGGGAAACTCTTATTTAATGCTAAATATGAAACTGTAGAGCGCCACCTTAATATTTTCAAGAGTTATTTGCATGCATGATAAACCTTTAATTATAATAATGAGTCCAAAGACTTGTTTTTCAAAAAAGTGCCAACAACAAAGTTAAGGTGCCAGAATTTGTGAAGCTAACAAAATTATCTCATTTTTATAGTACTGTTATTTTCATTTATCCCTCTAAATGGATGCATGTCCCCCAAATCTGAAGTGAGGAGGACAGAGTGTCCACTGTCCATGGGATCCTATGTGCAACACTGAAAATATACAATGTAAAGTAATTAATTTAGAAAAGTCACCATTTTAAATGGACATATTTATTCTAATATCCACCTCCAATGGTCAAAAATGATCTGTACAGAATAGGATCTATTCAACATGGAAGAACACATGTCACCACGAGAAGCACAAATATTTTAACTGTTTGAAATGCAAAAAATGTAGGTCACTGGTTGCAATGATTTCATAATAACCCAGATGCATTGTCATTAAGTTTTATATCTCATAAAAGCATTCAATAAAGGAACTTTAAACACAAAATTTCAATGAAGTTACGAAAGCACAAAATATAGGTCCTTGAGACTTCTTATCAACATGTTTTTATTCACCAAGTGTGATGATTCAAGGAAGGATAGTATACATACAGTACACCATAATTCAAGCTGTCATGAGCTTAACACAAAAATGTAACCAAAGCCTGAAAATGCTGAAATACAGGTCACGATCTGCATCTTGTAGTGTTAAGAATGTGTACCACAAGAGTTGCATGTCATATAATATAAACAATGTCTGAGAAATGAACATCAAGCATAAAATTGAATCCAATTCATTGAAGCATCATAGTATAACTATAATGGCCTACTACTAAAATGAGCTGATTAAGATGCATCCCACTGTCATGATTATATAAAGGACAGTATGTAGACAGCATGCACGAAACTATGAGGTCACGAACAATGTGTAAAACGTAATGTAAGCCAGTAAAATGTGAAGCGTAAATCAGTGACATTTTCCATGTGGATGTGGTACTGAGAGGTATACACAGTTATTTGGTTTTAATAATTTAACCATGATCAGTTAAAGTACAAAATTTAATGAGTAAGTGAACCACAGTGACCTACTTTGCAATGATGGTGCTATGCTCACCAAGATTCTTTCCTCTGAAAGTTCCTCGATTCTAGGTATAAGTATATACAGCACGTAAAAAATATATTTGTTCATAACCAAAATTCAAAGTTAAACCTATGCCTGTAAAATGTAGTTCACTGTAACCTTCTCTTGTAAGCATGTGGTACAAATAGAGCTGTTCAATATCAATCATTTAGTTTGATGATTCCAGGTTAAACAGAGCTTGAGGAATAACATAAGAAACAAAATTTAATTAGGTCAATGAAACATGAAATATGGGTCACAGTATGTGTGATGAAAGTAGTACTCATCAATATGTATCTCCTCAACATGTTTCATGATCAAGACTTAGCAGTATGTATACTGTGCGCAAAAACCTATCTTTGCATAATCTAAATAAAATAACGTAATCTCAGCCAGTAAAATCAGAGAAATAGGTCACAATGAGCTATTTTTGTATGTGGTATTAACAGAGACATGTAATTGCATACTTTAATCCTGAAAAGTTTTCAGGAAAAAGCATAAAACATAAAACTTTACCAAGTCAGTGAAGTATGACGTGTCACAATAACCTAGTTTTGTGATAAGAGTATAGTATTTACCAAATACTGACACCATGGCTAAATTTTATGAATCTTGATACAATATAATAAACATTCTGGAGAAATTGTGAGCAATTTTCTCACATATACAAAGGGTATTTGCAAGGTTCTTAATATTTTCTTGGAACTTTTTCCTTTAATCCTGTAATTAAATAAAAGGCCATTTGATAGACAAAACTGCATTGTATAGAATGACCTGTATAAAATGACCCAACACACAGCACGCAGGACACCTACAGCTATATACATGATGTAACACAGGTAAATGATAGTGATGTCAAAATGTCAGAAGGTGAACAATTCAAATAAAGTGCAAAGAACATACTGTAACATGTGGACACTTTATGTACTCTCCCACTGATATCAAGGCTGATTTGGACAAAGTTTATACATGCAATTCTGTCACATCCAACATTTTGAGTAGGGCTGTCATCGGGTACCCGGGTAACCCAACCGTATAGAAAAACCCGGGTATTGAAACGTAAACACGGGTATCCATAAAAAAAAAAAAAAAAGGCCACACTTGCCAACTTCTTCAAACAAGGTGTGACAGTTATGGCTATAATTAGAAACCAGAACTCTGCTTAATATAAATAAACAATACGTCAGACGGTCTGTTTGGATTAATAAAATGCATTTCTGAACAAACATGTCAAAGAAATCCCACAATTTATATAATGAACAATCATCACCTAGACACCTTGAAATCTACATAAAGCCTCAAAGTAATCTTTGCTTGTTGTTTTTCTAGTCAACTAGCTCTGCGAATTTCAAAAGTTAGCCATCAAGTATATACCAATATTTCTTTTTTGATACGTTTTTACCATAACTATTTTAAGAATTATATAATTATATAATTCCAAAATAATAACACTTAAGCGACTGTGTGGTCACATGGTATAACTGGGGCATACATGCGTGGGTAATTCAAATCTGCAGTCAAAAGCAGATGAATAAATGTGGTCTGTTCTAACAAGGACTTATACTTTAAAAAATGCGAGTGTTCTAAAGTTTAAATGAGGCTGATCACAGTGATCATTAAAAGTTGGATTATACCTACCATCTGTGTACAAAGGTCATTCTAAATAAATTTATTAATTAACAGCGTGAGGTCAGACAATTTGCAGCTACGTCAGTGTGGACGAATCAGACCAAGTAGTACACGGTTAGTTTTTATCACCATAAAAAATATTCAAGAAATGGAGATAACAATTAGTTGGTCTATGGTTGTCATTCATGTGCTAACTGGTACCCGTTAAAATTTGCAACGGGTACCCAGTTTGATGTTTTCGTGATTTTTGACAGCCCTAATTTTGAGGCAGTTTACTTGTTTTACTTATGGTCATGAATCCAAGGAAGATGATTTATGTTTTAGAAGACTACAGTGTGCAAGTGGTGAGCAGTAAGTGGCTGCTGTGAAGGTGGCATTTGATGCTGATGCATACAAAGTGATGATATTTCTATTGTCACTGGCATTAATGTGTCAGCTGTTTTTAATATACTGAGAATCAAATGAATCAACGAAGTTTGCTCAAGATGGTCCTGCATTTTGTTTTTGGTATTTACAGGGTTGCAAACAATAATCTAGTTTGATGATTTTAACCTGAGATATGGGTCACACTAACCTAATTCTGTGATGTGACTGCATTGCTCATCAAGATACATCAGCTTACCCAGATTTGAGTACATAAAACTTAGCTCTCTTTTCTCATCATCAGTGGGTGTATGGTTTGAAATCCAATCAAACTTTTCTTTTAACCCTTATGATGTGCCATTAATGTCATCCCTCATGATGTGCCAATAATGCGACCTATCAAGACATGTTAGTAATACGACCTATCAAGACATGTTAGTAATACGACCTATCATTATGTGTTAGTAACACCATCCCTCATCATGTGCCAGTAATACAATCTATCATGATGTGCCAGTAATGACATCCCTCATAATGTGCCAGTAATGCAACCTATCATGATGTGTCAGCAATGACATCCCTCATAATGTGCCAGTAATGCAACCTATAATGATATGCCAGTAATGCCATCCCTCACAATGTGCCAGTAATGCAAACTATTCTGATATTCCAGTAATGCCATCCATCATGATGTGCCAGTAATGCCATCCATCATAATGTGCCATTAATGCAACCTATCATGATGTGCCAGTAACGCCATCCCTCATGATGTGCCAGTAATACAACCTATCAATTTGTCAGTAATGCCATCCCTCATGATGTGCCAGTAATGCCATCCCGCATAATGTGCCAGTAATGCCATCTTTCATAATGTACCAGTAATGCAACCTATTATGATGTTAGTAATGCCATCCCTCATGATGTGCCAGTAATGCCATCCCAAATAAAGTGCCAGTAATGCAACCTAACATGATATGTCAGCAATGCCATCCCTCATGATGTGCCAGTAATGCCATCCCTCATGATGTGCCAGTAATGCCATCCCTCATAAAGTGGCAGTAATGCAACCTAACATGACGTGTCAGCAATGACATCCATCATGATGTGCCAGTAATGCCATCCCTCATAAAGTGCCAGTAATGCAACCTAACATGTGTCAGTAATGCCATCCCTCATGATGTGCCAGTAATGCCATCGCTCATAAGGTGCCAGTAATGCAACCTAACATGATGTGTCAGCAATGACATCCCTCATAATGTGCCAGCAATGCTGCCTATCATGATGTGCCAGTCATGTCATCCCTCACAATGTGCCAATAATGCAACCTATCATGATGTGCCAGTAATGCCATCACTCATGATGTGCCAGTGATGCCATCCCTCATAATGTGCCAGTAATGCCATCCCTCATAATGTGCCAATAATGCAACCTATCATGTGGCAGTAATGCAACCTATCATGATGTGCCAGTAATGCCATCACTCATGTGCCAGAAATGCCATCCCTCAATGTGCCAGTAATGCCATCCATCATAATGTGCAATTAATGCAACCAATCATGATATTCCAATAATGCCATCCCTCATAATGTGAGAGTAATGCCATCCCTCATGATGTGCCAGTAATGTCATTTTTGATAATGTGCCAGTAATGCAACCTATTATGATGTCAGTAATGCCATCCCTCATGATGTGCCAGTAATGCAACCTATCATGATACGTCAGTAATGCCATCCCTCATGCTGTGCCAGTAATGCCATTCCTCATAATGTGCCAGTAATGCAACCTATCATGTGCCAGTAATGCAACCTATCATGATGTGCCAGTAACACCATCCCTCATAATGTGCCAGTAATACAACCTATCATGATGTGTCAGTAATGCCATCCCTCATGATATGCCAGTAATGCAACCTATCATGATATGCCAGTAATGCCATCCCTCATAATGTGCCAGTAATACAACTTATGATGTGCCAGTAATGCCATCCCTCATAATGTGCCAGTAATGAAACATATCATGTGTCAGTAATGCCATCCCTCATGATGTGCCAGTAATGCCATTCCTCATGATGTGCCAGTAATGCAACCTATCATGTGCCAGTAATGCAACCTATCATGATGTGTCAGTAATGCCATCCCTCATGATGTGCCAGTAATGCAACCTATCATGATGTGTCAGTAATGCCATCCCTCATGATGTGCCAGTAATGCCATTCCTCATGATGTGCCAGTAATGCAACCTATCATGTGCCAGTAATGCAACCTATCATGATGTGTCGGTAATGCCATCCCTCATGATGTGCCAGTAATGCCATCCCTCAATGTGCCAGTAATGCCATCCCTCATAATGTGCCATTAATGCAACCTATCATGATATACCAGTAATGCCATCCCTCATAATGTGCCAGTAATGCCATTCTTCATGATGTGCCAGTAATGCAACCTAACATGATGTGTCAGTAATGCCATCCCTCATGACATTTGGGCCTACAATACTTATTTATTTAGTATCTGAAGCAAAATATATAGACCCTGATTTGACTGATCACAGTGCACTGTCAGATCATGTTTTGACTGTTTACTGTTGGTTAAACATCATACAAAGGAAAATTTGACACTAACAATACTTTTGGTAATCCTGGACAGTAGGACCGATTTCTGTCTGCTTGTCTCCATCCTCTTCATCCACACACAGCCAAGGCGGAGTTGCTTCAGTAAATATGTTCCCCTTATCTTCATCAAAACACTGGAAAAATAAGAAGATAAATACAATCTGTTTGTCAAACAATAATATTACACTGTAGATCTTCAATTGCATTTAATATATTAACTAATACTGAGATTAATTAATTATAAGAATTGGTGATTGTGCTAATTTCAGGAATGCTTGCTGATTAAATTTGCTGTCCATCAATGTTCTTTTCATAATTTGGAACAAACATGAATGCAGTTTGTATTTATTACATTATCATATTGAAAATTTTTTTTTGATAAAAGCCTCGATTTAACAAGTCAAAGCATATGGTTGCACAGGCATCAATGAAAATCCTCGATAAATTATAGTCTGAGTATGTGAAAAGGAAAATACAGAATGAACACCTGTACTGAACATCAAATCAATTAAGTAAATGGGTCTGTAGTAAATTCAAGAATATACTAGACAATAAGGATGAATGTAGCTTAAAATGATTGAATGTCAAAAAACTTTCATTTTAAAAAATTTTCTCTTCAGCAAGACTAGCATGAGGAATAGTATATGTCCACCCCGTGTTTAACAGTGCTCTATGTAGATTGCTAATATTTATGTATAAATGAGTTTTCTTCATTCAGTCACAGTGACCTTATATTTGTATCTTTTGACCCCAAAATCAACAGTCTGTTTCCTTACTACAGATGCAAGCCATCCACAAAGACTGACCCAGGTCTGTGATGTGGAACTAATGTTATAGTGTACATCCAGTCTTCTTTCAGTATGTGACCTTGAGAAATAATTTTGTCCTTCCTTCATCAATAAGTTCCTTTCTTATTCCATGTGCAAACCTTCCACAAAATTAGCATGCAACAATGAACTAATGTTCTTGTGTCAAAACCATTTCCATTATTTAATTCACAATGATCTTCACTTTTGACTTTCACCTTTTTGACTCAAAAATCAACAAGGTAGATGGTTGAGAATTTAAAGAATTGTGTGGACACTATCTGACTTTTTGCAATCAATGACCCTGACCTTTGACCATGGAAGAAATAACGTTCATCCTTAACCCAAGTGCAAGTCATCTGCAAAGATTGGTAGCTGTATGTTGCTATTCATGTTATAGTACACAAATGACACTGGTAACTGATAAGACAGACAGAACAACATCACATAATACATTTTGCCTTATCGATGTGTATAAAAATGAGACACTTTAAGTGCACTAAGTCAAAACCAGTAAGATATAATGATTTATAATCCCTGAATGGCAAAAACATAAAGTATCCAACACAGGTATTTTACAGTCTGGCATAAATTCCTTCTTTTCAAATAAGCAAATATGAAATAAATACATGAAAAGCTTACTACACAAGTCAACATTGATCAGCTGCAGCCTGAAATCTAATCAAACTAACTTCATCATGATAGATCATTCTGTCATAAACTGACTGCAAACAGTGGCAGGTGTCAAACTTGCCATATTAATGTTAAAGAATGATCAGAAAAATAATAATGCTTAGTTAACAGGCATGATTTGTCACAAATATATGTAAACACATAAATGATACTTACTTTATACTGTATCCATGTAAGACCTTTGCCATAGGCTGATATGGTTCTCTTCCCAACAGGCTTTTGTTTGGTACTGCTACTCTTTGGTGGCAGCATTTGGACATTATGTCTGGTCAAACTGGTCATTGACTATTAAAGGTTCAGGAAAGAGCATAAAATTGTATCATACATATTCAATATTCAAGTAAAGAAATTACGATTATGGCATCAGCAATAACAAAATGCCCCCACCCCCACCAAAGAACTCCTTTCCTTACTCACATGCTGTGAATTCTTTAATTTTCATATGTATTAATTTTAATTATTTTGTGAAAAATTATATTTTTGCCAGTAAATCAAATAATTGATTGGGAAGGAGTCTTATTGTTTCCTTAAAAGTCAAGGGAAACATGGTAGCTGAGTTTAATAGGGATTATCTCGTAATCTATGGTTGCTTGTTTGATACCCACACTGGCCTCAAACCAACAAACTATTCCATGAGTCTTCATGCAGGCATGAAATGCCCCAAAAGAGGTACACAACAAGTAGTAATGTCAGAGGATGACTTGTGACGTTAACCTACTGATGCACCGTAGACCTGGATAGTGCAATGGGAATAAAAGTTCCTGATTACTTCTGCAGTCCAAGGTTCAATGCCCAATTAAAACAAGTGTAAGTGTTACAGGCTGTCCATCCAAGACTGAGACTTGTCTCTGGTTTCTTTCATTATCTCCAGGACAATGCCCACCCTATAACAACACCTGGGCCGTCCACTTCATACAAGTGTTGAAAATTTGTTTTACAATGAATGGAAAAAATATTAAATTTATAGAAATAAATGCAGCATGAGATGAATTCATTTAATATGTACTTGGAAAATGCAGATGGAAGATGTAATATCATACACTGATACAGCTTAGTCATGTCTATGAAATACTAAGGAGAGATATAAAGTATTTATCATATACTGAATATAAAATCACTTTAACACATACTGTATGTATATATATATATATATATATATATATATATATATATATATATATATATATATATATATATATATATAGGTGCCTTAGCAAAAGTGTGCAAATGCCTGCAATGATAAACAACCTGACATATGCGCAAGACCAAAGTGTGCATTAATACAAAGATAAAGTTGATAAAATAATAAAAAAGGCTGACTGAGAAAACAATACAAAAATGTTAACTGAGAAGACAATACACACAAGTAACTTGTACATCTTCTTTAAAATGTAACTGTGTAGATCAACTAACTTTTTCTCACTGTACATTAAATCTGAGCAATGCCAACTTTTCAGTCGTTTCAGCCATTTGAGTTAATTGATCCACAAAGTTAACATTTTTGCATGATTTATAAATAGTTCAGGCTATCTTTGCACAATATTCTAATTTTTTTAAAATTGTTTTTGAAGTTAATAGGTTTGTTAACATTTCACAACAAGTGCATATAGGGTGCCTACCGTGTATCGAGTAATAAACATTCTACATAAAAAGAGAATATTGTGTCAATTTGTAAAGCAGATATTTGTTTCTAGCAATTTTTGTTTTATTTTTTTAATGCATTATATTGTAAGAATATTTGTTCGCACTTTTTAAGGCTCACTTACATCCTGCACGCAGCCGTTTTTGCGCGATTATGTCGTGTCACCATATATACACACATACAAGTTTGGTCTAATTGCTGGCAATGTACAACCTAATATTTTATATCATCAAGACTAGTTTTGTTATGGACAGTCAGTAACAGATCAATGCATTGCTGAATGTCTTGACCTATTATATTACTATTCCTGAACTTCTTAATATTCACACAAAAGTCATCCTAAACAATCTGATTTATTATTATTAAAATGATCAATTTTATCAATAAAACTGTTAACAATCAACATCAGTAAACAACTTTCTGTGTGAAACCCCTCAAAAACTAGATTTGTCAGTGTGAAACCCTCTAGATCTGTCAGTAAGAGAGAGAGAGAGAGAGAGAGAGAGAGAGAGAGAGAGAGAGAGAGAGAGAGAGAGAGAGAGAGAGAGAGAGAGAGTATGGAATATGCTGAATACCCCTCCCCACTGAATACAGGATTCATGAAATGCATCATCTGTGCCCAATAATTTATTCCAACTGCATCTAACCGTCACAAACTTCAACACAAAACTTTAATATGCTTTGCCTACTTTGATATATTTTACCTACTTTCCCAAACTGATTAGTACTGCTCATTTCAGTACATTCAATGATGTATTAAAAATGGATGGTTTAAAAAAATGCCTTGCTTTCTTTTCTCCCCAAAATAAAGTCTCAACCAGAAGTCAAGCATATAAAGTAATAAAACTGCAATATACAGTAGTATGGAAGCAAATTTTTACATGAATACAGCAACTGATATAAAACATATTTTCTGGAAAAAATTCACACAAATCCTAAACACTGCTGACAAAAATGCCAGTGCAACTGAAAATGTGATACCAATGTCTCACCATCTGCTTAGGCTTGTGACACAATAACTAATTTTTTGATCAAACTAATGGATACAAGTCAAGCAGTTCCCATGAGCGGGAAATGATGAAATGGCAGTCTGGAAGAACCAACCTTCTCCCAAATTGATTGGTTGATATGCTGACGTCTCTTTTGCTCCACTGAATGGATTTTTTCTGCCATCTGTAAATCACAAATTAGTTTAATTACGAGTTTTTACATATGAAATTCAAAATATTTGAGTAATATATGCAAGGAGTTGAATTAATGAGTTCATATTGTATTGTAGGTTTATAGATCTTTTGTCTAATAAATGTTCTTTTATTTGAATTATTCAGTTGCATTTCAGTGTCTCTGTTGTAACTGTAATGTTTAAATGTGACTACAATTCTATGTCACCTTGCTGTTATATTTAAAAGTGACACCCCATTTTTCTGTCACTATGTTGTTATATTTAAAAGTGACACCCCATTTTTCTGTCACCATATTATGTTTAAATGTGAACAATTATTTCTGTCACTCTGCTAATTGTTATACTTAAATGCTATACATCATTTCTCAGTAACCCCACTGATTTTAAATGTGCCATATCATTTCTGTCACTCTGCTAACCGTTATATTTAAATGTTACTCACCATTTCTCAGTAACCCCACTTATTTCAAATGTGACATATCATTTCTGTAACTCTGCTAACTGTTATATTTAAATGTTACATGCCATTTCCCAGTCACCCTGCTAACCGTTATATTTAAATGTTACTCACCATTTCTCAGTCACCCCACTGATTTGAAATGTGACATATCATTTCTGTCACTGTTGTCATATTTAAATGTGACAGACTATTTCAATGTCACTTTGCTATCATGTTTAAATGTGACATACAGGTTCTATGTCATTTTGCTAACTTATGTTTAATTGTGACATACACTTGCAGAGTATTTTGAATAACAGACGTTTCAGATTTCTTACAACTTTATATTTATCCTCTTTCTCACAATTTGTACTAACTTTCTGTTTATTAAGAGTCTGAAGGTCAGACCAGCAGGTCATTTCTGAGAGTGAGACAGAAAAGAAAATATAATTTGTGAGCCACTGTACTGAAATTAATATGACTCAGTGTATGACAATTTAATGAAAAAGGATTAGGTTATATTTCATAGTTCACTCATAATTTAAAAACAAAATATATTCAAATGTTACTCACCATTTCTCAGTCACCCCACTGATTTCAAATGTGACATATCATTTCTGTCACTGTTCTCATATTTAAATGTGACAGACTAATTCAATGTCACTTTGCTATCATGTTTAAATGTGACAGACTATTTCAATGTCACTTTGCTATCATGTTTAAATGTGACATACAGGTTCTATGTCAATTTGCTAACTTGTAACTGATTTTTTACAACTTTATATTTATCCTCTTTCTTACAATTTGTACTAACTTTCTGTTTATTAAGAGTCTGAATGTCAGACCAGCAGGTCATTTCTGAGAGGGAGACAGAACAGAAAATATATAAAATAAATGTCCATAAGTTGAAAGTTGAAAAGGATGTGAGAGCTGTTTAATTGCCAAATTATCCCAACAGATATTAATATTGCTGCTGTTACTGGCATTAGTATAAATTGTTTAAGAGTAATACAGCACATTATAATCTGACAAAGAAACTTTATGTTCATGTACCATCAGATAAAAATCTTGGGAATACTTTTAAAGAAGGCAGTTTATGCAGCAAATCTAAACCATTTGTTAAGGAATTTCCATATCTTGTATTTCATATACCTTTAACAGAATTTTAACATCTTCACTGTTATAAAAAAAACTTTATTCTTTTTAATACTTCATGTTTATTGTTGTTTTTTTTTTTTGAAAGGATGCATCTTACATGAGTTTTGTTGTTTGGCAATTGTTAATATTTACATTTTCATTACTTTACTGTTAATTGGCACCATATAGTATTGTGCTGTGCTATCATTATTCCCTATTACCCAAGGTCTATCAATCTATAAAGGACTTTTGTATCAATTTACCTGTTTTCTCAGTATCTCCAATGATTTCTCATACTTCTTAACAGCTAAAAATGATGTCTTTTTGAATCTGAAATGAAAAAGACAACTTTACATATCTGTGACTTCAGAACAACCACACAATTCAAACCTGATCAAACTGTCTTCATCATAGATCCAATGAAAAGTAATGCAATGTGAATTAAGTGACCAAAATTTCTCCTCATTTTTGTTAAGAAGACATGCTTAATAACATGCTCCATCCTCTCAAGGCTTTCTGCAGTTTCGACCAGCAAACATGCACTTGATGGGAAGGGGAGGAAATGAGTAAGAGTTGTTTCCCTTCAAACATAATTTATATAGATGGGAAAGGTAAAATTTCTATCTTCTAGTACTGCTGAATTTGGGATACAGCAGAGTATATTTCCAAAAAGTAATGTGATCAGGAAATATATTCAACAGAGAAACTCCAACATATCAAATCTAGCAACAAAGTATTTCATAGCTTTTAATTACAAGATAATTGCAGCACAAAATTCTTTGAAAAGGCATTTAACTTTAAACCTAATATCATGGATATATCAAGATATAAACTGCATGCTAAGTTTTGTCACATCTAAAATAATTTAACAAAAACCAACATTATAAAAGTACTATCATTCATGGTTATTATTCAGATAGCTACATGAGCTGAGTTTGATAAAAATCCATGGATATTTCTATGTATACTCATGCTCACAAGTCACTATCAATATTATCCCTAGTCACGATGTTATACCTGCTAATAATCAACTTCTTTAATGTGAAAAAACTAATTATGATGCTAAATTAAAATTGACTTGCATGTGTACAAGTCTAAGTGTTTATATGGTACAATGAGGAAAGAATGGAATTGCAGGATCTGATTTTCAAATTCCTTTATGTAAGTGTGGATATGAAGGTGAATAGATTTGCTGCGTTTTCATTCAAAAACAATTACATATGTCCATATCAGGAGATTTTGGGTCCATTTTCATTAAGACCAACTATATACAGTAAGTGATGCAGTTTTAATGCCATGGTAATACAATCATCCATTCAGGAAGTGAAGCAATACAAAATATTTTAATGAAAACTCCAGTCATAAGTATTTTGTGCCATCTTGTTTGTCATATTGGAGAGCTAATCAGTACAATACAAACTTAGGATTAGCTAGTGTTATAAATATTAAATTTAATTATTTAAGTTGAATT
Organism: Potamilus streckersoni; assembly: GCA_016746295.1. NCBI lineage: Eukaryota > Metazoa > Mollusca > Bivalvia > Unionida > Unionidae > Potamilus > Potamilus streckersoni. The sequence continues at coordinate 88,894 of JAEAOA010000933.1, read as the reverse complement.
TTTTTTTAACGCTTTCATCACTAAGTGACTTTGTAGGCATAGAGTCCTCAACACTAAGTAACTTTGGAGTTGTAAAGCAAAATGACTTGTGGACTTTGAAACAACATAACTTTGCCAATGTTAAAGATATCTGGCTAGATTAGGTGTCAAAATCAAGGTTAAAAATCAAATTTTATGACTAATTAAATAAAATGTGCATATCTATTACAACTGTTAAAATGCAGGTACAAACAGGTAACAACAGGTAAAATACAATTATTTTATTACCTCTTAGAAAACTTAGAATGTTCTCAAAACTTGTTCAATTGACCCTAGATGTACTAATGAATAATCACAGTAACAACACATGTCTTTCTTTCATGGTGTCCATAATATATAAAATTCTATAAAATGAACCAAAATGATCTCCAAGGTGAGATCTGTCCACACACCTAAGTGACCTATATCGCTTCTGCCACGTTTGATCGTCGCATTGAAGTTCGTTAAACGGACAATTTTTCCAAAAACTTCATCTGAATAGAATATTTGAAAATAATCCGAAGCTTCCTGGAGCCATATAACTCTCAGGTGTGCCCAACTGTCAGAAAACTGAAACAAATCTCTTTGGTTTTCGGGCTTCATCCAAGAAAAAAACCATGTGGAGCGTACAATTCCTCTGGTTCAAAACCTTCAAAGTCATCTTCGTCGTCATCACTGTCATCCACAAGTGCATTCCATTGTCTCTCCATACGTCTTCTCTTATTGTCAAACAAATTTATCAGGTCAAAATTATTTAAATCCTCCGAAAACTCTCCTCTAAAAAATCCTTCAAACGCCGCCATTTTGGATACAAATTTCAGCATTCGGAAAACACGTTAAAAGATCCTACTTTGTTCGTTATTTCTAGTTGTATACAAGCTAAACTCACGAGATAATCCAAATATAACATCTACATTACCAGATGGAAGTTATTAGAGGTACCCCAAAAGATATTTAGTCGGGTACTATAATGTTAACAAAGAACACTGCCCCAGACCGAAAACTCAGTCCATAGTGTTGACGGACTTACTTCCCCTGGACTGCATATGCGGTTTGCCGTGATGAAAGGGTTAAACTCCAATTAAATGTTGCTGGAGTGTAACTTTATTTACTGGATTTGATATTGTCCAGAAATTTAATTCAATTCTGTTTGACCTTACTGTTATTTCTGATAAAGAGCTAATAATGGAAAGATTGTATCTAGTTTCTGACCTTGATTCAGAACCAGTAAGGGTTCTGTAAACAACTTTTTTTAAATTAAAATTTTATTCTTTCTAAGAGTAAGATTTATTCAGTGAAAACAAGGGCCACACCTGGAGTATTTGACAAATAACATGTTTATTGTTAAAAACTTTTGGTGTAACCAGTAGGATGAACTTCTGACCCCAAAACAAGAATCTTTTTTGCACTTTTGTTGGTCTTTTAACTCATGTTGTGATAAAAATTGGCCAGTCGGGCTGAGGTAAACTTTCTATTTTATTGAATTTCAAGTGATTATTTTCCCTGGAAATACAAGTGCTCCTACAAAATTCTTGAACAAATACATTCACTGAAATTTATTCAGAAATCTAAACTGGAATATTATTTTCTGTGATTCAACATGGAACTGTAGACACAACAGCTTTTTTAAGTTTACAAAAGACATCATCACCCTCCATTTTGAATTTCATGGAAACTCAAACTCAGATTCATTTAGGATTTTTAAATAACATGACTTCTGTTTTTTAATTTTTGGATTAATTCTGAATTAGATTCATAAACCATAAATTCTTTTTCTCATTTTGTACCTTGGTTTTATAAGGAAATAAATTATTTGTTAAATTTTACAAAGCTGGTTGTCTTCAGTCTTTCCTTGTTACTTTTTGTAAGAGTATCCACATAACACCTGTTAAAGTTGCAATAAAAATTTTCAAGATGACAGCCATACAGAAGTTCAGAGGAGCACCATTTTCACTTAGAATGCACTATCTATATGTACCATGAAAAGTCTTCTGTGAAAACCCTGTGCTGCCATGATAAAAGCTTCAGAAGGAATTGCGATAACATATCAATATGACCTCTGTGGGTGTCATATTAGACGTCTGAGGGCCACTATTTTCATTTAAGACATATTACATCTTGGAATGAATGTGTAACATTTCATGGCAATCCTCCTTGTAGTTTAATAAAATGAGTAGCAACAACAAATCTGAACTAATTAATGTATGCCAAACAGATTGATAACAGGTCCTTTCACCAACTGAGTTAATAACCTATACAAATCTGACAGTCTGTCATAGGACATAGGGGGGAACACTCTTATGATAAAAAGGTTCACTCTCAGATTGAAGATTTCAACCTCTCATTTTGAAATCTAACTGTATTGCATCTTCAATACTAACATAAGTTGGAAAACCTGTTCTATTCTGTATGCAGCCTGCAGGCTGAATGACAAAAATATCTTGCACGAAATATGAATTAACTTTAAATAATTGATTACTCACATTTCCAATTCATTTGCCATAAGAATGTACTTGGACTTTAAGGATCTCTCCACAATATTGTCCCAGAAAAACTGTAGAAGCTTTCCCAAATGCTCATCACTAAAATAAAAAATAACAAATACAAGGTACACTATCTTGTCTGTTTTTCAATTATTCAACAATGCATCAACATCAGATGATCTTTAAAAAATGTAAATAGTTCCAATCTAGGAAGCAATATAGTGATACCCAAATTATTAAGCACCTGTATGGCAAGGTATCAAAAATTACAGACAAGAGTCAACTCCAGATATAATGAAGCCCATACAGCAAAATAAAGCCCCAAGAATAATAATATATAAGATATCATAAATGCACTATCTGACATTTTCTTCCATCTGATTTTGTTATAAATGTATTGTATTGTACATGTATTTTATCTTTATCAAGTTCTCAAATATGACATGTTTAATGTAAATATTATGTTGCCTTCTATAACGCATGAAATTACAGTGGAATAAATTATTAAACTTTCCTCATCCTCTAAAATGCTCTTACAGCAATGGTCCAGAATAATTAATTTAAACACATAACTAAAATTTAAATATACAGTCTATATGGGTCATTCTTTCATTAATTTTTTAAGGAAAATCTCCATTCATTACAAAACAATAATATCAATTGCCATTCATCAGTTTTTATTCTTAGTGTTTATAAATATAAATACATGTAATTGGTACAAGCCTGACAGACCAAACGTTAGTATCTGCTTAAGTTCTGCCATGTGTGATTATTCCCCTTGAATTGATCTAAGTATGGACTTTTGAAAGTCCTCCTCAGGTCTTGTTCCAAATGTTGCTTGTAATTTCTTCCTGTCATTCTTTGTCTTGTTTAATGCTTTTCTTGGTTGGAATTTGTTTTTCAGTTTGTATTTACTTTTTCAAAATTAAAAATAAGGTGTAAGGTATTTACTACCATATTTCATGAAAGTTTTTATACCATGTAAATTTTCCTACATCAATGCATAAAAAGTATTATTTATTTTTAATTAAATGTATCTTACTTCTTTGTAAATAAACATTCATACCTTATATAAAATCTTAAAATTTTTGTATAAAATTTATAACAAGATTTGCAATAGCAAGGAAGAGAAATGATATTACTGAATTTTTTTACGAGATAGAATAATAAATTAAAATACAATTGAGGTTCTTTTTCTGTCCTTTGTATTATTTTTTAATCTCCTATATGCATGTGTTTTATATCAATGAAAAAGTTCACACTTTAAACAGCTTATTAGATGTATAAACATCAAAGCATCCTTTGCAAATGTGATAAGTTCCGAATCAGTTTGTTAAGTTTGCATAAAGTTTAAACTCAGGCATTAAATATGTAACAGGAAATTAAAAAATAAGAAAATCATAATCACCATCTGAATCCAAAAGAGAATTTCAAGTTTCAAATAATCTTGAAAACCTACTGATGATTTATATACAACCAAAACAAAATATTGCTGCTCAGTACATGATTCATGATGTCTTATCCAGTAAAAATGTTATCTCCATACACATCAAAGTGAAGACTAAGACCATTGGTCAAGTAGTCAATGTTTGTTTACAGAACCATTGATCAGGAATATTTCACACTAAAGAAACAATGTTTCACTTTTTCAGGCAGTGTAGTTTCTTAGTCATTGTAAATCAACCAAAAGCTAACATGTGCATGGCCACAAGATACATTCAGTGAAATCAATTTTTCATCATGCAACAATAGGAAACAATATCATGATCATGCGAGGGACATTCTACCAAAAAATATTCAACAAAGATGTGTTTAAAATTGAATCCTGTCAAAATAGGAGTTAAAACATGTAGGGCAAATGAAACAATCACATACTGAGCAAGTTATGGCCTGCATGTTATAACTGTTAGCTGTTAAGCAGACAGGTAAGTAGGAAGAATGGTGGAGTTTTAAACAAGTTTATAGGCATATTTAATATGAATTTTTAACAAATATTTACAATAAACCTCTCAAGGACTCAGAACAGTCTTTTTTGAAATCAATAATTTGTTTCACCCCTATTGCTATTATTACATACTAAATGTAAATCTCTGTTATAATGCTCATATCAACTTTGTCTTATTGTAAATATTTGTACCATATGATTATGTTACTATGACAAAGATGGATTACCTTGCAATGTGACACAGCAGTCCACCATACTGAATGACACAAAAATCCTCTTGTGTATGTTTCTCCACCTCCTTGGCACAGAAGTAACACCAAAATTTTGCCCCCTTTTCAAATTCCAAAGGTTGTATCTCAGGATTGAATAGAGTTGCCTTTGCTGTTTGAATCTGTCAATTAATAATGAACTTTATAAATTACACATTCTGATGTAGCTTCCCAATTTGCTTAATACACAACATGAAGTACTTCTTAAAAATTTTTTTAAGGCCTTGCAATGGTGTTTGGCCTTTTGTCAAAAATTTCCAGCAGTAATATCATTTAAACGGTATTAAGTCGATGTAGTTTGAAAACAATTCATAATAAATACAATTTCTGACATTTTCATACAATAAACTTTTAATGTGCTTCTTTCTACTTGCATTATTAGTCCTACAATGTAAGAAGACATAGCATATGTTGTTTTATAGTGCTATGTCTTACAACCATAATAATGGTCTTACATAGCTGAATTCCGATGTCATTGAGTAGTCAAAGTTTCAGGAATAAAAAGTCTCACACTTGGCAATCTATATCAACACTTATCCATTAATTATTTTGTAATTAATATTTTACTTACTGTGCTGTCTTTATCCTGGTGGAAACAAAATATGACTCTAGCAAATGGACGCATTTTCATGTTCCGTTGATATATTTAAATTTGTTGATGTTGTTGTTGGGTTTAATGCCAGTTTTCAGCACACGATAGGCTATTCATGGCAGCCAGTATTAATGGTGGAGGAAGAAACCGGGAAATCACCGGAAAGAACCACCGAACCACAAGAAGCTACTGGCAAGTTTTCTCACATATCCACATTCACCGAATCCTAGACTTGAACTCACGCAGAGGTGAGATGGTAGTGATCCGTAACGGACAGCACTTTAGACCACTCGGCCACTCGGGGGCCCCTTTTTTAAAATTTGTTGCAATGCAACCATATTCGAGGTATTGGTTGGGTCGGGAATCCGGGCACTTTTCCACGTCAGTGCTTATTTACGACTGCCGAGGTGAAAACAACCGCCATATTGTTCTAGTGACTTGAGTAACGTGTGTGAGACAGTTAAACAACATTTTAAGATATGCATAAGATTTGCAGTGTTTGTGGGTGCACAAACCATCGTTTGCAAAATGAAAATTTGTCGTTTTTCAAGTTTATGATTCACTGGTCAGACCAATATAATATTTTTACAACTTTTTCCAATGTTTTTTAAGATGCACTTTCTGCGTTTGACGTATATAATTAACTGCTTTGAAATCTTCATTGAAATCCCAAAAGGTTTACATAGCTAAAGACGAGTACTACAGTGGCTACAAAAAAAAAAACAAAAACAAAAAAAGAAAACCAACAAAAAAACAAAACCAGAAAAGAAGAAAAACCACACACACAACAGTGAAGTTTTTTGTTGCATGTAATTCCTTGGGATCAATTGTTTGTTTTATCCAAGATCTGGGGAGGACGTGTTTCTGATATTGAAATATCACTTAAATCAGGATATATCAATATCAGCAGAGCATTTAATTACCCTGGGGATCAGATTTTAGCAGACAGGGTTTTATTCTTTAAGAAGACATAGCAACTGAATGTTTTGCCGAGTTGATTTTGCCAGAATTTACAAAGGAGAAAAAAAAAAGCTTTCTGCCCGTGCAGTAGAACAATCTTGAAACTATCATCAGTTCGAATTGAGAGAGAGAGAGAGAGAGAGAGAGAGAGAGAGAGAGAGAGAGAGATTCATGAAGTCACGATTTGTGAATTCAATTAAGTCAGTGTTGTTAAAATTGTCAGAACATGTCCCATTCCTATTTTTTTTTAATTATTGGACACATTTTGAGGCAATGTAACAATTATATTTTAGTATGTAGAATAAGTTTCAATTTTCATGTATATAATGATCCATTAAATGGTCAAGCTGAGCTACTTTGTTAATAATGTGTGATAAGCCAACATTTAGTGCTTACTAATCAAGGTTTAAAAGGACAGTGAAAGCATAATATTAATGGAAAAATAAAAAATAATGAGAGCTTTAAAAATATTATGATTACAGGTAATACTGACTGAAAATTTCAGATTTTGTTACAGTTTGGTTAAAGAAAAAAAGATTTAAGGAAAAGGTATACCATTGAACAAAATATTTTGTTTTTTTTTAAAAAAAAATATTATCAAATGTATCTGTAAAATAGTTGCAAACATTAGGCCATGTTACTTCAGGTCATTTCACTGGCTTATTTACACAAATATTCGCTAATACTTTATAAGATCAATCATTAATTTCAACAACTTTTAAGTTTCTGTAAACATCGTGAATTATCATCGCTATCATGCATCTCTTTGTAGCCATAAGGCATTGCAAGAATGGCCAACTGACGTCATGATCATTGCATTTATATTCACCATTTTATAAATGAAAAGTGTACAATATACAAACTATTTTAGAAACACAGCTTTCAAAGCATCTTGACACTAACTAGCTTATATTGTCGTGTACACATATGTGACACGTATACCCCACTGCCACCCTTCTCAACCTAAAATATATTACATCTATAAAAATATTTGACAGACACACAGAAGACTATGCAGCACTTCCGAACAGAAAACAGAAATATTAAAATAAAAGTAAACCAAAACGGTTTGGAATATCGAACATAGCTAACGCTACCGTACTGTTACTAAGCAATTGTTTTCACCTCCACAATATGGCGGAAAGTAGGTCGCTAAGCTTGTGACGTCATGCCGACCCAACCTATGCCAAAATATGTTCCATTAGGTTCATATAGAAGATATGTTTCTTGAATGAAACAAAACATTATAGTTCCATTAGGCATATTTTTTGTGTTTCCTTTAAATCCTAACCCAATTTCGGCATTCCCAACTTTCTTTACAGCCAAATCAAATGTAGGCCAATGAAACTTGAAAACATGACCATTTATTTGGTGTGAATTTGAATTTATTGAAAAAAAGACATTAGGGTAAGTAAATTGTGACAAAACCATTCTAACTTTACTTTGTAGAAAGGCGGCGTTATTGGTTGGCAGTTGTGTGTGATATTCCTGAAAAGTTTACTTTCGTTACACTGTAATTTGACAGCAAACATGCTTTACAGCGCCATAAGTCAGACAGAAAGACCCAATCAACCAACCAGAAGAAAAATATCTGAGTGATGAGGATTGGTTGGGTAGGGAATCCGGGCACTTTTCCACGTCAGTGCTTAGTTACGTCCGCCGAGATGAAAACAACCACCATATTGTTCTAGTGACTTGAGTAATGTGTGAGACAGTTAAACAATATTTTAAGATATGCCTAAGATTTACAGTATTTGTGAGTGCACAAACCATCGTTTGCAAAAGGAAAATTTGTTGTTTTTCAAATTATGATTCAACTTTTTCAACTTTTTGAAAAATATTCAATAATGAGAGTTTTAAAAATATTATGATTACAGGTAATACTGACTGAAAATTTCAGATTTTGTTACAGTTTGGTTAAAGAAAAAAGATTTATGGAAAAGGTATACCATTGAACAAAATATTTTTTTAAATATCAAATGTATCTGTACAACAGTTGCAAACATTAGGCCATGTCACTTCAGGTCATTTCACTGGCTTATTTACACAAATATCCGCTAATACTTTATAAGATCAATCATTAATTTCAACAACTTTTAAGTTTCTGTAAACATCGTGAATTAGCATCGCTATCATGCATCTCTTTGTAGCCATAAGGCATTGCAAGAATGGTCAATTGATGTCATGATCATTGCATTTACATTCACCACTTTTTATAAATGAAAAGTGTACAATATACAAACTATTTTAGAAACACAGCTTTCAAAGCATCTTGACACTAACGTAAATGGTTGTGTACACATGTATGTGACACGTATACCCCACTGCCACCCTTCTCAACCTAAAATATATTACATCTATAAAAATATTCGACAGACACACAGAGAACTACGCAGCACCTCCGAACAGAAAAAAGAAAAAATAAACAAAATAAAGGTAAACCAAAACGGTTTGGAATATCGAACATAGCTAACGCTACCATACTGTTACTAAGCAATTGTTTTCACCCCCGCAATATGGCGGAAAGTAGATCGCTAAGCTTGTGACGTCATGCCGACCCAACCTATTACGTTGTAGGTCAACTCGCATTACACGTGTTCAAAATTTAACTGAACTATCTTTCAAAATAAATTAAAAAAATACTGGTTCATGCTATTTGTTGGTCTAATTTGGAGCATACATTATAGGATTTGAAAAGTTTTGTTGCAACTTTTGTGCAATGTCCTATGTGTGTCACTTAGGTGGCGCTCTACAGTTTCGTATTTAGCATAGGGTTAAAATTTTAAAGAAAGAGTTTTCCCGGGTTTCCTCACTAGTTATACTGGTGTTTTAAAAGAGACTTTGTATATCTTAGGTATTGTTCAAAGAACCTTTAATTCCCTTTATTTTGATGTATGATTGATGGGTGTAATATGGGTTAGAGAGTATACAGCTTGACCTTACTGCAGATGTGCACCTTTCAAAAAAGTGCTAGCTCTACTTGCTCATTTTCACTTCTCGAACTTCAGAGGTAAATTAAAAAAAAAGAGCCGATAACTTTTTTTTACATTTTATGTATTTGGTAATTCAGTCATTGCACTTTTAGAAGCTGGTATTATCTAGTTTGGCAAAATTCATTTTCCATATTTTAATAGCTGCCAAGAATAGTGTACTTTAGACAAATTTTGGTTGATTTTTGGAGCACAAGGGAGCAGCCATTTTAGTTCGCAGTGTCCTAAGCTCATTTTAAATTTTCAAAAGTACAATATCCAAAGAAATTTCAGTCACATTACATGAAAGTAGTATATAGGTATGCCAACGTTCTCTCCACTGTGCATGTTTAAAATGCAAACAACTTCACCTTACATACATCACTCTCTCAAAAGTACATAATAACTGGTGAGCGCCACCATAAAGAGTATATAGAAATTATTATTGTATGATTTAGTTTTGATTGTATGGCTGAAATATTTAAGTTGCAAGCATCAAAACAGTCCTTTGTAATAATTGTCCTATATTTTCCCCCTCAGAACAGCATTTATTAGAGTCAGAGTCTTAAACCGGTACAGCCCCCCCCCTCCTTATGATAAAAAGTGAACAATTTTAAAAATGTGCATTGCATTTTGTCAACATAGCAACCAGTGTTATGCTGATGGACAGAAATATGAAACTAACCATATTTATTCCTAAAATGTCAACAATAAATTTTACAGTTATAAAAGGGATATTACAGGTGAGGTTCATAAAGGTCAAAGGTCAAAGGGTAAAATATTAACTAATTTTTTATATGGAAGAAAGCAAATTTGCTTTGTTATCATTTATTTTTTAATTTCATTGCAAATAAATGAAATGAAACATTTTCACTATGTATTTCTGTTATTTATTGCAACATTTTTCAATTTAAGTTGACTTTATTTCTATATTCTAAGACTTCTAATTTCCCCATAATGAAGGTCACTACTCACCCAAAAATGCCTCATAGCAAAGTAGGTATGCTAGAGCAAAAATAAGCATAATTAGCTTATTTTAATGAATAAAATCATTGTTAATGTACCATTTTACTCAGAAGGGCATACATAATAATATGAAAATAAGAAAAATAATTTCATATATAATTATATTTGTTTTAAGGTGGCGCTCTACAGTTTCATATTTAGCATAGGGTTAAAATTTTAAAGAAAAAGAGTTTTCCCGGGTTTCCTCACTAGTTATACTGGTGTTTTAAAAGAGACTTTGTATATCTTAGGTATTGTTCAAAGAACCTTTAATTCCCTTTATTTTGATGTATGATTGATGGGTGTAATATGGGTTAGAGAGTATACAGCTTGACCTTACTGCAGATGTGCACCTTTCAAAAAAGTGCTAGCTCTACTTGCTCATTTTCACTTCTCGAACTTCAGAGGTAAATTATAAAAAAAAGAGCCAATAACTTTTTTTTACATTTTATGTATTTGGTAATTCAGTCATTGCACTTTTAGAAGCTGGTATTATCTAGTTTGGCAAAATTCATTTTCCATATTTTAATAGCTGCCAAGAATAGTGTACTTTAGACAAATTTTGGTTGATTTTTTGGAGCACAAGGGAGCAGCCATTTTAGTTCGCAGTGTCCTAAGCTCATTTTAAATTTTCAAAAGTACAATATCCAAAGAAATTTCATCCACATTACATGAAAGTAGTATATAGGTATGCCAACGTTCTCTCCACTGTGCATGTTTAAAATGCAAACAACTTCACCTTACATACATCACTCTCTCAAAAGTACATAATAACTGGTGAGCGCCACCTTACGTACTACGAGTAAAACGTCTCACAAGATTTTGTGTGTTTTTAAACATGCCGGTGTAGTGTCAATTTAGCATGAGCAACTAACCTTGTTTTCAAATTTCCTTAGAATATTTTGCAATATTTCTTTGTGCCTTTTGGAATAAAGATGTTTCTTTTTCTTCTTATGACTGGTTTTACAGAGTGGACAATACTCAAACTGAACGAAAGATGTCGTCTCCGCCATTTTCACTACATTTGACAGGTTACTTTACTTCTCGAACTTCCGGCAGAAAGGTCTGCGGGCTTAAGTCAGGGAACCAGACTAGTCTGCCGAATAACCACATAGCAAGCGCTACATGTACTTGGCCGGAGTAGAAAGATAACAAAGACTATTATTTTTATTGTTATTATTATTATCGTAGTCATCGTGATCTATTTTATCCCGCCTCCCTACTTTAGCTCTTCAAATAGAAACCAACACACTTAAATATAATTCGCATGAACTACTATGACAAAAAAAATTAACTTAATACAAAGTGTTATTTCTTCAGTATATTTGTCTGCTTGCTTTCGTCCGTGTTTGTTATTCTGTAGAATAATCTGACATTGAAAAATGTTCCAATGGAAGTAGAATAAAGAAATATACCAAGTGTAAACTGTTGAGCACTAAATAATTCTTTTCACGGCTGATCTTTTGTTATTTATTGGTATAACTTTACCGTAATCATTCAGGGCATAGAGATATTTACAGTTGCATAATTGGATCATCATATCTTTCAAATGTAAGTGTGAATATTAATGACATCAAAGCTCGAAATAATTTATTCTCTCTACGTTATTTTCTGTTTGAAGATCATGTACCTACCGTCTCTGAAACTCTGAAATATTCAACCTTAGTGAACTTTAAAAAAAAAAAAAGTTTACAAAATCAGCTTCAGCATGCATATAACTAAATTTCACAACCCAATTAATTTCAAGTTAAGTTAGGTATGCAGTTTTAACATCGAGACTATTATCCAAAGTGGAAAAACTAAAACCAACGTTTTTGAGACTAATAAATATTATCAAACAATTATCCTATCACTGGGCAACGGTTTCTTACCTTCCTGATGGTTACAAGAAACATCCAAATCCAGCCAAATCTCATTAAACTACACCTGAATCAATTCACCATATTCAACTGAATCCACCCAATATACACAAAAAGTAGTAGAGGAAAGTAAGAATCCGAGCTCAACAACCCCCTCCAGACCTCCAAACAAATACAAAATACCTAGGTAACGTAATAGATCACCTGTTGCAATCAATAATTGTGTTAAGAATCTGAGCTCAACAACCCCTCTCCCCACCCCTCCAGACCTCCAAACAAATACAAAATACCTAGGTAACGTAATAGAACACCTGTTGCAATCAATAATTGCGCTAAGAATCCGAGCTCAACAACCCCTCCAGACCTCCAAACAAATACAATAGAACACCTGTTGCAAAATACCTAGGTAACAGGTAAAATTTAATTACGTGATCTTCCAGAATAAGCAAAATGATATGTCAGACTCAATTTTCCAAATCATTACGATTTAGCAGAGCGTGGCGATTGTGGACTAAATTAAGCATTAGAATTCCAGTAAGGTAAGTGGTATTATACCTCATTACCAACTGTTAATGTCTCAACTGTAGATATCAAAAATATTTCATTATCATGGTGATAGAGGCTAAACTTTATTTTACCGCTCACATAACGACGGGACTCAAACAAATCTTTTATTTGTGATTTGTTAAGAGGGTATTTTTTGTCGATAAAATACACCTTTGACCGATCAAGATCAATTGTAAGTTTGGTGTATTTATGCTGACTAATCGGACAGTGAAAGTTGTTAAATTCCGCTAGCAACTTTTGATACAATTGTTCGAGATAATTAAAATACTCGCTGTCATCAGATCTGATGAGCGAAAGTTTTAACTTGTCACGGGTACCACTAAAGCATATGCCTGATGTTTCATTATTAATTTCAACTGTCAATGGTTTGCCGTCCATCATTAGATATTTGATTTTGCTACTGTACCTATTTGTTACTGTCAAATTTTCAAACATTATTTTTAAAGTTTAGATAAAATTTTAGTTTGCAAAGATAATGTCAAATATATCTCTATCATCATGACAATACCCAAGTGCAAATGTATCTACCCCATTTTCGCAATAACGTTTATCATCAAAATTGCTCAAACCGCGTTTGATAAGGACATCTGTTTCGAGCTTATGATGATTTGTCCGAATTGACATAGCTCTCATAAAACTAACACCGCCATCAAGCGCGTACTTGTAGTCATCAAATTTTATAAACTTTTTAACAAAATCACGAGGCAGACCTTTTGCTTTTTTTGTTATTTTATTATTGTCTAACAATACGGCATACATTTTACTACGTAATCCGATAAAGTATTTGATAGCGCTCGAGTTCATTTCATCTTTGAACTTACCAATAACCTTTTTATTTGTGTCGTCATGAAATTTACTGTCACGTGGGTAATCGGAAAGATCAAACAGATATCTATTATCATGCATATCCTGATAGATGTCCTCGCATTCGATTTCATATACAAGCGAATCAGTATCAGTAAATAATAATCTACTAGCCGGCCATTGATTTTTAACAAAATTATAATGAAAATCGTACATCAGCCACTTTGATAAATCTAACACTGAAGCTCCAACGTAGATCGGCTTGTTTAGTTTTAGATTTGTTTTTCTTCTTTGTATCGCAACAAGATTTTCATTAAATATTTTCATGCTCACAAAATCATCGTCTGACACAAGTTTGTTTCTGCGATTGACATCATTGACTAGTTCGATATTTACGCGTTTCCTAATATTCTCCATCGTCTTACCAAAAACAGAATTGTTCATCAGTTTGAAAAAGTTTTTCTCAAAATCAGTTTTTGCCGCAGCTCTTCTTGTAGTGTTCGAGTTAATATAACCTCTCATCTACGGTGACTGATTAAATTTTAGTACGCGATGAACTTTTCTCAACACAAGACCAGCATCGACTGCTTGTTTTAAAGCTTTGTAATGCAAAACATAATTACGTTTATGAAGCAAATTTGGTACTAGTTTCTTTACCATAGAATGTTGTCTTGGTAATGCTGACGCTTGTTGTTCTTCTGATAACAAACTATATTCTATAACCATCGATTCCGCGCAGAAAGGGTAATCGTTATGTAATTTGTGTAGCGAAGTTGGATAATCGAGATCAACTTCAACGAAATACGAAACATCTTCGGGTATCTTTTTTTCTGTCTCTGATAGAAATTGATCAGCCGTGATCCAATGAAATCCACCAAACGGCATTGATTCTGCCATCGAATACCCGTACAAGTTATTGCAATCTAGATAAACTATATACTTCGAAGGAAGGTCAGGATTATACTCTTTCAAATATTTGTTGTTTGCTTCAGCATACTTCTTCGTTATCACGCTAATACCGCCTCGGATACCTTTTTCGATAAAATTGAACATATCAACATCAGTCAGTAATTCCAACCTTACCTTACTAAACTTTAACAGAGCATCCCATGACAGTCCGGGGGCAGAATAATACCAGCAAGGATCTAGTCCGTAATTATTATAACTCACTTCTCGAAAACTTTCAAAAACATCTGCTAATAATAACACGTCAGTTTTCAAATACAAATCGTGATAATCACCAAAAGTCTCACAATCAAACTCTTTCCAAATATCTTGTGCATACCTGTACTCATCATCAGTGATATTTTCATTTTTAAGTTGTGAGTAAAATTTATCTTTGCCAGGTAAAGATGTTTCATCAAATTTACTCCAGTCGTCGAGGTATTCGTATGGAAAAACTCCTTTTTTAGCTAGTAGATTAAATTTATCTCCAAAACAGTCTCTTAGGTTATTAAATTTACTACAACCTTTTACTAGCTCATCTAACGATGCTGCCATAAACTGCAGGCTGTCAATAAAACGTAATTTACCTAGCGTAACTGACATGTACTTTTCAAAATTATTTGGGATGCATTTGATGATGTTATCGAGTTTTAGACGAGATTTTATATCAGGATCACCAAAAGCTTCTACTATAATATGGCTATCATATCCTCGAAAATTGTGAAGAATAACTGGAATAAAATCTGGAGCGTGAAATTTTAAATTACACTGGTCATGAGCCGCTCCACGATACTGTCCGGTTAAATGGCAATGGTCACGTACTTTTTTGTTGTCAGTATCAAAAGGTTTTTCACAAATATAACAAATTTTCGCTTGCTCGTGATCAGATTCTTGTTGAGGTGTTAATTTTAACATTGGCGTTACTTTTTTCAAACGATAAGTAATATTATCAACTTCGTTAATCAACTGCTTGAGAAGCCAAACAGCTGGATTTTTACCTCGATATAATTTGATCGGTTTAGATAATCTAGAATCAGTACAACAAACTACCTTGTACGCTACTCCACACGGAACATGATTTTGAACTTTTCTTGTACTCGATTGATTAGGATTATTTTCTACACCAAGTACAGGTTGAAGTAAACACTCAAAATCAGCGTATATAACGAAAGGAATTTTTAGTTTATGATTATGATGGACAAACTGTAACACGCACTCTTTTTTTTTAGATGGCATTGTTATTCTTTGTACGTCACTACAGTACTGCAAATGCTTTTGTAATGTTTCATTGTCTCTACAACCGTGCAAACAGCGATAACAAAAGAACTTTTTGTTGTTATTTTTATTATACTGTCTTCCAACTAGTCTGTTAAAGTTTTTGATCCAAATGTAATGATTTTTATAAAACAGTAAATTGATAGTCGATTGTGAAGCTTTTTCTGAAATATACCTCGGATAGACATTTTCTTTTTCATCTAATCCGAAAACGTTAATCGAAACATTATTTTGCTTTTCAAATTTTGGTATTTGATTTTCTGCCACTGGAAAGTCAATACCAGCACAATTTAATCTTGACACGTGACTGATATACTTCTCAACACGATCAGCATTTTTTTCTGCTGGAAATAGCGCGGAAAGAACAGCCCATTGGAAACATTTGCTATCGACGTTTTTTTTATGTTTATACAGCACTGTTTATTTTTTATTTTTGGTGGCAGGTCGATATACGAACTACCGCGTAATGCGTCATATTTCATCGTGTGAAACAAAATTTCCTTGATCATTTCAAACTTCCAACCCGAACCTAATTCGGTAAATTCTTCTATTTTTTTTCCAAATTTCTTGGTGTATTTCATTAGATAGTGACAAAAGATCACTACCAAGTAAAACACGTCTAGATTTTGCGTTGATGTAAGGGTCTGCAATTTCCTTGTTAGTAGATTCTTCTGTCACAAGTAGTTTTGAAAATATAACGTGATATTGCACTAACAATCTTAGACCCTTGTGTTTTTCAAGCTCACGTTTTACAGTCGTCTGTAGCAGATGAAAGAGATTTGTTTCAGAAAAATTTACTAAAACGTTTTGATTATCAAACTGATAACTATCAAAACCTGTAAAAGCAGTCGCTATTTTATCAGGTTCTCCCATAAGACTTCTCTTGGCTATATCACGCAATTTCAACATTATTATATTATAATATAATCTCTAATTGATAATTTACCGCACACTGCGCATGCGCTAGAAAAACAATTAGAGATAAAAAATATCACCTATAATATAATGACAGTAAATCGGACAAGCGCACGTGAGCAAGAGGTATATCATGTTTATCCGAAGTACAACCTGTACGCTGGAAATGCACTTGGTTCGGTTATTAATATCATTACTGGAATATCTGTTGGTAAAGCAACGCCAGCGGGTTATACGATTAGTGTAAAGGGAGATAATACTGAAAGAATTACGATGTTTAGAAAAGATTTTATTTACACGTTATTTTGCGATGACATTCCAGAGGGGAAACGAGTATATCATTATAAAGGTAAAGTCACTGATGATAATATTGAAAATTTATCCTTACAAGACGAGTTTCAGCCGCATCCGGTCTTTGATTTATACGAGGCTAACGATCGCGGTATTATTAGAAACAGAAAAACTAAAAAAGTTCTTAGTTCTATTAGCAATATGGGATATATCAGGGTAACTGTTAGAGGAACATCGCCAAATCAAGTTCGTTATTATGGTCATCGTTTTATTTACGAGGTGTTCAACGGATCTATACCCAATGGTCTGATTATTAATCATATTAATAACGTAAAAACAGACAATCGATTGGAAAATCTAGAACTAGTTACCCAACAGGAAAATGTAAGAAAAGGACGAGGTGGTGGTATTAATTTTAGATGCCCAATAAAACCTGTTATTTCGTTAAACCTCAAAACTGACGAGGAGATCAAATTCAAATCAATTACAGCTGCGGCAAAATATTATAATATAAATCCCGCAGTCGTAAAATTTGTAGCTGATGGAGTAATAAAATCAACTTTTTCAAGCGAATACAATGCTAGGATTCGTTTTAGATATGATGATCAATAATATTTTGTAATTCGGTTTTAGTCAAACAATGATGAGCAAATGCTATAATATCATCGCAATCAAATTTTAGCGTCGTTACTGCACTTTCATTAATTTTATTTTTTTCTGCTTCTGTTAGTAATATTTTATGAGAATCACCTTGCATTACAATAACGTCAACGGAATATGAACTATAACCTGACAGGCATTTTCTTACCGCTTCGGTCAGTTCGTGGTAGTTTATTATATTAACTTTTTGGTGATATTTTACCTTGTCAGTCATCTTATAACAACAAATTAGATAAAAAGTATATTATAATATGGATATGATGAAACGACTTGCTAGCGATAAGGTCTCCACAATCTCTAATGATATGATAGACAAATCTGTTGGTTATAACGAAGATGATATTTTATATAACAACGAGTCTGATGATGGTGAAATAGTCACTGTTACTGACAGATCTAATTATAGCAGACCAACCACTGGAAAATATAATGTCAAGTATCACATTGCTAAAAAAATTATAAAATTTGATTTTACCGTTAACGAACAGCAGGTATTTTTGCAGTTAATCAGACCTTTCTTAAACATTAAAATTCCAGACCGACAGAAAAATATCAAATTCGATTTCATATTTGTCAAGATTTTTAATCTTATGACGATCTCTGACGATCGCAGACAATATCTAATATCATTATGTAAACCAGTAAAATGCAAATCTATCAAACGAAAGTATGAGGAAATTTATAATAGCATTATTTCACAGTCGATAAAATCGACCGGGTTGGAATCCAGCTGTTAAATTTATCACTATACCCACGCCATTTGACTAAACTTTTATCTCCTTTTTTCCTAATCACTTTTTCGATAACGAAAACATCTTGTTCAGTTTTTTGTAGTTCTTGTTCGTAAAAACTACCTACGATAGGTTCCCCTGCCAGATCTTTTAACGCGTACGTTACAGGTATTGTTAAGAGTACTTTATCAACAACAAATACTTCTTCGCTCCAGTTTGGAGTAAATCCTTTTTCAAATATCTTTTTAGTCAAAGAGATTCTAACTTTATCACCGACCTTAAATTTATGTCTGCGGTACATGTTTTCGTTTGCTAATATGGGATTTTTGATAGCGTCATTGGGTGACATTTTGATGGTTCGATGTTTCGTGTTATTATATTCACCTACGATTTGAGAAAGGTCATCGATGTACCTGTTGGTGTTTTTAGCTGTCATATGTTTGTGTAATTTTTCGTTTAGCGTGCGATTAAATCTCTCGACAACAACGCTTTTGCCTTCGTTTCCTGTAACGTATTTTTTAATATTATTTTGTTCTAGAAACTGCTCAAACTTTTTGTTAAAAAACTCTGCTCCATGATCAGTCCAGATTTTGTTTGGTTTTCTTTCGGTACTCGTTATTATCTGTTTTAGCGCATCAGTGATTGACGTTCCTGTTTTATCTGAAACTGGCACACTAAAAGCGTATTTGCTGAAAACATCTATAACGTTAAACAAATACTTCTTTGGAGCGCCATCAGCGCCAACGTTAAACTGAGCCATATTAGATACATCTACCAAATCTATTGCCCAGATATCATCTACAGCGTTTGCAACAACTTTGCGTCTCGGAAACTTTTTTTTTAGGTCTGTGTAGTTCGAATGCAAGATCATCGTATAATTCTTTTCCGAGTCCAAGTTTATATTTTGCTCCTATCATTCCTTGAACAAATCTTCTATCAAAACGTTCTCGTAGATTTGTTGGCTCCATATCATGTAATTCGTCTAACATTACTTTATCACAATCTGCTTTCGAGTTTTCATGATCACGATAACAGATATCGTGACGCATTGCTATTGCATCCACTTGATTATAAGGCTCTTGTCCTGGCAATGGATTATCGTTTTCATCTAGTTGTTGGTCTAGCGGATTGTAAGGACCTGTATACCGATGACCTGGCAAGGTCCAACCGCCTTTTGGTTTTGGTAATTTACCAATTAGTTTATTTATATCTATACCTAACCCTATTATTTCTCTGTTGTTACAACGTTGACAGTACGTAATGATTTTATCTTGTTCTATGCAAAGATCTTTGTCACAATCACAATTGCATTTCATTTTATTTTATTTTGTTTCATAAGATTAATCGTCGATCAAGATAACTCTATCAACGCTAGATCCTACTTGTTTTTTCAAAAACATACTTTTCTTTCTATCACAGATTGCACAAATACTTTTTAACATCGTTCTATTATTTTTCGTTTTTTCCGTCATCTCATCCTTGTTATCTGTTTTAGTTTTGCATTTGAGACAGTATGTTGACATTATTATATCAAGGAGTTTAGATAAAATTGATTGCAATATTATCATTCGCATGAGAAGGAAGCTCATCAAATTGTAAAATAAACTTTAAAAAGTTTTTACTTCCAGAGCTTTTACTCTGGTGCATTTGTCTGACAAACATGATACAATAATAACCACAAGCTGATGTTCCAATCGGCTGTAGTTGATTAGACGAATAATTTATTTTATCAAATTTTTTAAAAATATATTTTTTTATGAGATCGCTTGGAGGAAGTCCGAACGAATCAAAATAATTGTTATCGTGGACAGCAACCCAGTGGGTGCCAGAGCCATCATTGAAGTTTTGAATATTTAAAACACAAGAACCGCCTGTTGGTACGTCATCGAGTTCATCCTTGGAAAATACTCCTCGAAAAACAACAACGTCCTTCAATTTTTCAATGATGTCAAAATTGCTCAATAACGTCTGGTCCCTGGTAGAGTTAATCCGCGTCCGATTCCTAGTAAGTTTGGCAGCAGACTTCCCGCTAGTCCCGCTAGCAGTGGAGCGAAAGGAATAATTCCTCCTTGTTTTGTTTGATTGCATATGCATTTCTTTGTTGTTGGTGATTTTGTTTTTGGTGTTGGTGATTTTGTTTTTGTTGTTGGTGATTTTGTTTTTGTTGTTGGTGATTTTGTTTTCGTTGTTTTCTTTTTTTTCGATGATTTTGTTTTTTTTTTTTGCATTTTATTTTATACTGTTACATAAAATTAACGATAGATTTGTTTGATACCACGACCTTCGACTGCTTTCTTCGTTGCGCCAGAGACTGCTCCTGACGCAGCCGCAAGTCCAAGTGTACCAAGTACTGGTAAAACTTTGCTAGCTATTATTGATAACGCTGGTCCAAAAAATCCACCTTCTTTTGACATTGCAGTTACCTGAGAAACAGATAGTTTCAGTACAAATGGTTTTCCTTTGTCGAGTTTATTGATTTGTTGTTGCGTTAGCATGACTTTTACTGCAATTTTATTTGAAGTCTCAGCGACGCCTGTCAACGGAGAGATCATCAAAAAACAGAGCTGCGTTTAGCAACAGCTGCTGATAATTTTTCAACTTGACCAGATGTTAGGTATATTTCTCGAGTTGTGTATTTGGTTTTCATAATGTTATATCCAAGTTGTTAGATTAAACTTGTACTGTCATTCTTCCTTTGATTGAATCGATGGTCAGAAATCGATCACTAACCAATAGCGCGTATACGTTATACTGTTCACCTGGCACATCGCCCAGTGTCCACGTGACCTCAATATCTGCAGTCGATCCCACAACACGCTCCAAATGTTTTGATACATCAAAGTAAAAGATGGGATAGAGCGATCGAAACTCTTCTATTGATATTTGAGATCCACTGTCCGCGTTCTGATATTTTTGCATTGCTTCCATAAGATACATGTACGGCCGAGAGATGTTTCTTGTGGCGTCTACGGCAAAATTACATTCGATTGCACGTTCGGGATACTGTTTGGAATTTACTCTCACAAATATTCGTCTAACGTCTGGGTTATCGAATACGGAGTTGTTCATTTCCTGATTGTTACGACTTGCTTGTCGTTGAAATACGACGAACAAGTGTCGCGGTAGTTGTTCGCTGGGCGTGGTCGTTACACGCCACGTGTAATCAGTCGCGTTGGGAATGGCTGTTTGATAAATCCTGTTCTGTTGGAAGTGTATCTTTTTTGTAAAGGTGGCTAGTAAAGATTCGAGCTCCATCATTTTAGCTAATGAAGGGACAACCCGAGGCATCCACAGTGCTAATCTTGTAATAGAAAACTGTCCCTCAGCCACTCCACCGGCGTGCATTATACAATCGTTTTGATCAGCTCGATCTAATATAAGCGTACGTTTTATTCCTCGAAACACTTTGTTATAATCACGGCAAAATCCAAAGATTGTACTTAACGGAAGCATCATCGTTATTTGGCGACATTCTGCGGCAAACGCTTTTCGTTTAACAAATCCTTCGTTAAAATTTATTCGTCGTAGATTTTTATTTGCGTTTCTTATTGCATTCGCTACTATAACACCACCAGCTGCATCTGCGGTTAATGCTGGAACAGTATGTTGTGCAGCTGCATTAGCTCCAGCTGGGTTTAGAATAAGTCTGTTTGCAACATCAGCATCAGCTAGCTCTCCAGTTTTAAACTCGTTCGAAACAGCTGTACCTTGTCCAGTATCTTTGAACCACATCATGTTTGTGGCTATTGATCTGGAATAGTCATCGCTAAACGAAACGATGTTTAGTATTGTACTCGCTATGGGTAAGTGCATCGAAATATCTTCTACGGTTTGATTGGCCAGTTGGTATCGTGCACTCTTAAACAAGCTCCAACCATTATTGACGAGAGCGATTTCTGCACCAGCTGCAATATCACCACCTATCACAGTTAATATTTGACCACGCACTTCTAACATTGCCTTATGGGGTAGTAGAAACACGTCCTCGTCTCTTGTGTTAAAAGTTCTAACTCCGGTTTTATTTGGTTCGTTCGAGTTCTCATCGAGATACTCGACATACTCTAATTCTGTTACAGCATCGTCAGTATCAATTTCTTCTGCAAAGTCGAGATAGTTTTTAGCTGACATTTATTTTATAATCGTTACACAAAATTAAAAGGCAGCAGGGGTCATCGGTTTTGTTTTCTTTACAAGTTTACGTACTATTTCTTCACCATTCGGCGACAATAATTTTTTTGTTGTAGCTATCATAGCTCGTTTTGTTTCTTCTGTTGGCGCAATATCTGATATTACTCGTTTTATTTCAGACACCGTAGGTGTTGTTGAAGGTCCTTTAATCTTATCAGCAATCTTTTGCCCTACTGCAGTGCCTGCTGAAGATGCCGCCCCTGTAGCGAAAGCTTTACCAGCGTCAAGTGCAATGGGCGCTACTTTACGCGCGATTCCTGGAATATTCTCGGCAATTGTTGTAAATATATTTCCAAAAAATCCACCTACAATTTTTCTTCGATAAACTTTTCTTCGTCTCATTTTATAAAATTATGTACACAAAATCACATGCCTAGGCAGTGCGTAGGTGTAAGTAATATGTGACTATCTCGTTGTTCACGTCTATTTGTCGTCCAGATTGGTCTGTGAGTTGCATTGTAATGCTTGTAATTTGATTCTCAGGTGTTATTGGATAGTAGATAATCTGTCGCGGATTGATTTGCATGAGAGAACCTGGAGGAACTTCTGGTGAGAAACTGTAGATCGTTTGCCCGCGGTTGCCTTTTGACGTATAAGATCCAGATGCGATAGAGCAATTGATGAGTATTGTATTTACTTCTGTGATATCTACTGGTAGTTCTCCATCAAATGTCAAAGATTTATCTTCACCGGTGGTATAGTATAAAACTCTAGTAAAACCTAACATCTTTCCAAAACTTCTTTCTTCAAAGATGACTTTCATATTTCTTTTCACTGTTATCCTAGCTCGTAAGGTGTTATAATTCGCCGCTAATTCGAAATTATCAGCATTCCCACCAGCTTTTGTTAGAAGCTCTTTTATTGTTCTGTTTAGATCAGTAATGTTATAAGCTCCTTGTGGAATTTGTAGTTTGTATTGTATATCAATAAACTCTTTTTGTGATGTTGGAGATTGTTTAACATTAACGATTAAAATTTCATCATTAATCCCAGTTTTAATATTCGGCATGGCGTTCCAACAAGTACAAGAAATTAATCCAATCTCATACTGTTTTGCAGGATCTAGTTCTATTGGTGGGTTGTAATTTACTGTAAAATTCGCGCTGTTTCCTGTTATTTGTGATGAATCAAGCAATAATGTTGTTTGCATTATACTAATATTTTAGATAAGATCGCGGTGTAAAATTTCGTACTCGGATGATGTTAGTAATCCACTCGATCTTAGATGATCAAGTATATCAATAATTTCGTTATCAATCTCTACACTTTCATTACCAGCTTCTTTAGAGGATATCAACAGCATTAGCCGATCGACTATGTCTGCGTTTGATGTAAAAACTTTAACTCCACCTCCATTCTTTTCTTCCGGTAATCTTTTATCTCGCTTTTTTTCATATTGTTGGAGTAGTCTTTTAAAATCCCAACCTTTACTATAACCTCCTGGTTTATTTCGATATTGTATTGATGTTTTAAGAAAAACCTCAGCAATAATTCCTTCTCTAATATAATTGAGTAATGTTGGAATATTTCTTTCATCTTTTTCATCTTTAATATCATCATCAGCACGTGAGCCATCTTCTACAATTCTTTCTAATTTTTCCATCAAATTATCATAGTTTTCTTTTGGCCAATCTCGAATACTATTAATATTAGTGATATCATATTTTTCCATAAACTCTTCATACTCAACATCTTCTATTTTAAACCTAGCTTGTCTTCTGTAAATTTTTATAGATTCTCCAAAAGGTACCATTTTTATCATACTTTCTTGTAACGTTTTTTGTTTCTCAGCTAATTCCTCAGTTTGTTCTGACAATTTTTCCATCATACTTCTTATCTCATCGGGATTAACCGTCAATCTTGTTATTGCGTGTTGAAGTTCAAGAGGATTGTTCATTAGCCTGTCAAACTCAGCTTGTCGTGCAGCAGGATCAGCAATGTTTCTTACAAGTTCGTTTACAATTTTTACAGTTTCTTCTTTTGATCTTTCTCCAAGTAAACCAAACAAACCCTTTTCTTTCATTTTTGCTAGTTCTTCTGGAGATAATGTTTGTATTTCTGGCTGCTTGCCAAGCATCGCCTCAGTAACAGGTTTGAAAAATTTGGTTCTTTCTTCTTCTGCTTGAACTTGTCCACGTCGAGCTTCTTCCACCTTTTTCTTAAAAGCCGCTCGAGTTTCGAGAAAATTTTTTAGTAATTCGATTTTCTGTTGATGTTTGTCCATTATTTTTATACGCTTTACAAAATTATATCATAGAAACGTCTCAAGGCAACAACGAAACATCTTGGTTGGATCACGCGCTAGCTTGTCAAATAAAAAGAAACTATATCTATCTTTAGTTGCTCGATGATATAATTCGATAAATTTATCTTTTGTAACATCACCACATTGTTCGTTTGCAATATTTCTCACATCCACATTATCTAGTCCGGGAAATAATATGAAACAACCCGTATTTCGCCTAATAAACCTATCAACATTATAAAAACCTTGGGCAAGATAAACAGAATTACATCTTTTATTACGTGATAGTGAAAAATATGATCTAATCTTGTTCATTTCCTCATTGTTTAGCGGAATATCATCAAAGACGATTATCTTATGCTCTGACGAATCGAGTTCATTCACTGGAACGAGTTCTTCTGGTTGTTTTATCAAAAATATATCATCACCAATGCAAAGTTCATCACGAAGTTTATCATTATACTCACTTAGTAACTCGTATTTGTCTTGTTGGGGGTTGATGGTGTAAATATACACCTTATCATAGTTAAAGTTATTATTGAGTAAAAGATTTAATAACAAATTTGTTTTACCAGATCCAGTTCGCCCAACAATAAGATAATGACAGTCTGGAAGTTCATTGCTATGTTTATGCTTCACCAATCGCTCGGTGTCAAAGTTTATTATCTTCGCCATCGTATAATTTTATGTTATATTAAACCAACAATTTTGTGTAAAACGGTATGTATAATGAGCTACTATACAAAATTTGGAACATTAGCAGTAGATTTATTAACAGAAGGTTACCAGGGTGACTTATCCAAGTATGCGACTCTTGATAAGCTCAAAAATGAAATCAACAATTTGTTAAACGTTGCAAGTGTAGATCCAAATGAAGTTGTAGTTTTCCAGGACAAACAAGGACGATTAAAGACGAGTAATGTACAACTATCAGATGTACTAGTACGAAATCCTACTGCAGTTGCTAATAATATTGTTACTTTTAATAATCAAGGTAAGATAGAAGATTCGGGTAGGTCAGTTAACGATTATGTTAGAAAAGCAGGTGATTTATTTACGGGAAACATTGCTATGAACCAGAACAAGATCACATACCTTGGAAACCCAACTGAGGATAATGACGCTGCTACTAAGAAATATGTTGATGATCAGGAATCAAAGTACGTGTCGATGCATGGCGGTATAATGCGTGCATTTCTCAACATGAACAATAATGGCATCAATAATCTTAGAACACCAGAGTTTGATTTTGATGCTGTAACAAAGAAATATGTTGATGATATCAACAATGAAATCACCAAGTTCAAAACTGATTTTACTAATCACATCACCACGTTTTTAAATTTTCGCAGAAACATAAACAAAACCAATAACGAATTTTTTGGAAGTCCGCCATCTGTTGATATTACACTCGATAATATTAACACAAAACTCAACGATATTATTAGTGGAATTCCTAGTATTGTTGAGAAAACAAGGATGATTAAAATTCCTCACAAGCAGATTAAAAATATTGTCTATACTGTTGCTTCTGGAATGTCTACTTGGTCACCGCAAAATAACACTCTCAAACATACTGCAGAGGTCACTGGTGTGTATAGATTGTCCGTGTTGAGCAGTGCAAAGTTTAATATATTTACTTTATTTCCATGGCGTCACTCGACTGATAATTTCTCTGGAACCGTGTCTATTGTGTTAAACAAAGATGTTGAAGAAACTTTTATGCTAATAGCAGATGACAAAAAATTAACTGCTGCGTCATATTGGTATTGTCTGGAATTTGTGGCTGAAACACCTCAACTAGTTACTTAATCAAGCCTGAG
This sequence comes from Potamilus streckersoni, assembly GCA_016746295.1. Classification (NCBI taxonomy): domain Eukaryota; kingdom Metazoa; phylum Mollusca; class Bivalvia; order Unionida; family Unionidae; genus Potamilus; species Potamilus streckersoni. Next base: position 62,350 of record JAEAOA010000933.1, on the reverse strand, counting down.
ATTATGTGAACAAATATTATAATGAAAAAAAGTATAGTTGATTTCAATCATATTTCAAAAGATATTCCAGGACAGGATGTTGACGCACTAATACAATACTACAAATATTATCACAAAAAACTTTGGTGCGTAAAAAAATGCTACAAATATTATAACAAAATACTTCGAGTAATATCATATCTACCCTTGTTAATGACTAGTTCTGGCATAATTTCAAGTGGTGTATCATTAAACCCGTTTTTGTTAATCATATCCGGTGTTGGTGTTTCTCTTACAGCAGCTTGTAAAAAAGTTGAACCTAAAATTTTGATAAAAAAGCACGGCTGCTTAACATCAATTATAACTTACAAAAAACTACTTGATCAAATAAGATCTTACCTACGAGGAGTAAAATATAGTATGGACGATTTAATACGTGAATTTCGTATTATTGACAACATGTTAACAGATATTCTACCCATGAGGATCAGCAAATATGAGAAAGATTATCAAAAGAAGTATGATATAACATAAAATTTTATATAATACCACTTACCTTATTGAAATTCTAATGCGTAATTTAGTCCACAATCGCCACGCTCTGCTAAATCATAATGATTTGGAAAATTGAGTCTGACATATCATTTTGCTTATTCTGGAAGATCACGTAATTAAATTTTACCTGTTACCTAGGTATTTTGCAACAGGTGTTCTATTGTATTTGTTTGGAGGTCTGGAGGGGTTGTTGAGCTCGGATTCTTAGCGCAATTATTGATTGCAACAGGTGTTCTATTACGTTACCTAGGTATTTTGTATTTGTTTGGAGGTCTGGAGGGGTGGGGAGAGGGGTTGTTGAGCTCGGATTCTTAACACAATTATTGATTGCAACAGGTGATCTATTACGTTACCTAGGTATTTTGTATTTGTTTGGAGGTCTGGAGGGGGTTGTTGAGCTCGGATTCTTACTTTCCTCTACTACTCAAAATCCACCTAAACTATATCCCAAATAAAAAAAATAAACATTTGATACGAGTAATAGACAAGGTATAAGTTAATTAGGTATTATATATTACACAAACCTATACTGTAACATTAAAGTCGATAAAGGGTAAGAATATGTCAGTTCTTTAAATTAAATGAGATTATATATATATATATATATATATATATATATATATATATATATATATATATATATATATATATATATATATATCAGTTCTTTAAATTAAATGTGATAAAATAGATATCAGCAATCGTCTTGAATTTTTTAAACCAAAATAGTATTACTTATCTACTGATTCCACCCCTTAAAAAGTACACATTCATTTTCACTCGGGTAATAAATCTGGTAATTCCAAACGAAATTTATTTGTTTCTATTTAGTGATTAAAACGATAAGTAGGTCAGGAAAAGAGACAAAAATTGTTTTTCACTCTTTTTTTTACGTTCGATTAAGAAATAAATAAACAAAAAAGGCTACTAAAATGTTTGGTGACTATTAAATTTATTACAAGTCAATAATCTCTTGTTACACCTCCACGAAGTACCAAGTGAAAATTAAATGGCTAACATTAAATAGCAATGTTGTGTATTTGATTAATCTAGAGAAAAAAAAAAACTGTATCTGGAATAGCCTTTGTATGTTAGTTGTCATTACACAGTAAGGGAGGCCACTCGTCAAATCCAATAGATGTTGCTTGGACAAAGCATAAATATATCTGTTTGATCCGCCAAGGTGAAGATATGTCTATCATATAGGGACCTTTGCTTGCAAATATGCTACTGAAATTTATTAACATTACTGATACTCTCGTGTAACGTGTGATATCTAAATAGCATAATATGTACATTTCATGAATCAAGGGTACGTTAGGTATAAATTTGGGTGAATTTTTATACTTTTTATGTGGATTTGGGTGAATTTTGACGTAGACTTAAGATAGACTATCAGATACAAATATTTATTTTATAATTTTTTCGAGAAATTTCCATAATTTCCAGTTCCAAAAGATTTGGAGAGTAAAAGTCTGTGACGTAGTATTTGTCATTGATTTTGTCAGTCAGACCATCACCACTGACCTTATGAACTCAAAGCCATTAGACAATTTCCTCGCTACAAGTGTAAGACAACCTAAAAAATCCAGGTCTGTGACGCAGAAATATACTGTTATGGAGCAGAAGTGATATTGACATTTTGCTCCCAACTGCAGTTTTTTCTTTCTTAGAGATGAACTTGTCTGTGGAGTTTGGTGAAGATGGTTACCGTATATATGAAGCAATCCTGTGTTAAAGGAAAGTTAATAAAAACATGTACAGAGAGAAATAAAAATAGACGTATAGTCAGTGTGTGTGTGTGTGTGTGTGTGTGTATGTGTGTGTGTGTGTGTGTGTGTGTTTAATGTAGCTTTATCGTGTTTATTGTCGCTACTATTTCTGCAGTGTGGCATTCTATTGTGATCTCAAGCACTGTGGCATCATGCCAAAGACATGTAGCATGATGTCCCAGCCAGTCACATTATTCTGGCACCAGACCGACCAGTCCTAACACTAACCTCATAATGCTGAGCACCTACCAAAACAGCTATTAGTATCATTTTTTAAAGTCTATTGTAGGACTTTACCGCGGTTCGAACCCGCGACCTCCGCATCCGAGGCGGACGCCCTAACCACTAGACTTTGCTTCGACTAATCTCTGCATGCAAATGATTTGTCAAGTATGGTCAAAGGTGGTTTAAAAAGTGAAAGACGGGCTTAATCATATTCTTTTAATTTCAAAGTTTATACATAAAAGATGGATAACTTTTCATTGAACAACTTGCTGTTTCTTCACTATTCACAATTCCTAAATTTGATAATATGAAACTCCCTCATATAGTTTAAAAATCATTGCATTGCATAACACGAGATTTACAACGATGTCGTATATGAACCAAATACTCAAACAAATACCAAAGAACACACATCCTGCTTTTCTAAATAACTGAATGCTTTGCCATTTCTGCTGTTGTTAATAGCAACTCTGGTGCGAAAACAAATGTATGGCTCCTAGCAACTCTGGTGCGAAAACAAATTTCTGGCTCCTCCATCATAACATTTTACTGACTCCAAATCTAGCTCAAGAATAATTTTACCAATCAAAAGCTTGGCTATTTCCAAGTGTGCAGTAATCCTTATTGCTCGTCAAAATTTTATAATGGAAGGGCCTGATATCTATTCCAATGACAAATAAATGCTCTGACATTTAGTTTTCTTGCAGCATACAAGTTGGGTGCTGGTAGGAAATGACTGAATATTTTTTTAGCGTATTTGTAGGCTCAATTGTATTCCCCATTGAGGTCACTTTCAAGGAAATAAATCTTCTGTGTACAGGCAAGGCAGTTTTTTTTTATGACTTTAAAGTAATGACTGCATTAAAAGAAAGCTAAAAGAGGACTGGATTATGAAGTGGTAAAACACCCATTTTGTTTATCTTCAGTCCTCTTCATTTTCTTTCCATGGTACTCGCACCAACAATTATAAATGACCGTCGCTGTGAAATGAATTGTTTACTCTCAGTTCCCAGATTTCGTTCAACTTAATAAACAATCGATATAAATTTATCAATTATCACCATTATTGCTAGTTTGTTTGCTGATAGTAAAAGTTGAAAATCAAAATTAACCTGAACATTATTTTATATCTATCTCTTTGTCATTCATAATTTGAAATCTATATTAAATAGCAGAAGCTAGTCAGGGAATGAGAGACTAATAACGGTTATCTCAAATGTATGTATGTATGTATGTATGTATGTATGTATGTATGTATGTATGTATGTATGTATGTATGTATGTATGTATGTATGTATGTATGTATGTATGTATGCATGCATGCATGTATGTATGTTATATGTATGTATGGATAGATGGATGGATGAGAGTGAACGGCACACCAGCATTATCAAGGATATTCAATGCCAAGCAAAAGTTTCAGGCCTAATACCCAAAAATTGCGACAGATATATCATCTCCACTTTGCTTAGATGAATTAAATTCATGACGAGATAGGGAAGAAAGCAGCGTCCAGATAGATGCCTATCTTTCCAATGAAAGGATCATTTACATAATACGAGTCTGATTATGCAAACCTGTTTAAAATACATACATACATACATACATACATACATACACGCACGCACGCACACACACACGCACAGGGGAGGAAAAATCATGAGAACCCACTGGTAAGATTTCTCACATACCTACGCTGGCCGAGTCTTAGGCTCGAACACACGCGGACAGAAGTGACGTGATCAGTAGTGGTGGAAGCCTTAGACCACTTGGCCATGCGTTTGAATAGTCCGAGTTTACCCAACATAAAAAACCAAATATCAAAAATGGGGTGTCAAGGGTCAGAGGAAACTCGGACTACTACATAGGTAGCCTTGTATTCAGGTCAGCCACTTGCAACATTGTTACCAATGACGTGATGTCACCCAACCTGTTCCGTACTGTCAGACACTTGCAACGTAGTTACCAATGACCCGACGTCACCCCACATGTAACTTTCTTATTGTCATAAAACAGACCCAATTTTTTTGTCTTTATATAAGCCCAGGAAGTCTTGTAATGCAAATTCCCTTGCCCCTATAAATCTTGTTACTATATCGCCCCAGGGGTATTGTAATGCCACTATACTACTCATGTTGGATGACGTTCTATTCAGTCACATTATCCTGACACCAGACCGACCTGTCATGACACTAACCTCTTAATGTTGATTTCCTAGTGAGCCAGGTGTTAGTACCATTCTTACAAGAATTTGGTGTAACTCGATTGGGGTTTGAACCCGCGACCTCCCGCATCCGAGGCGGACGCTCTAACTACGGG